>WAEK01000003.1:1272500-1427500 GCA_011634665.1 Mortierella sp. BCC40632
TCTCTCTCTTGCCCCATTTTTTTTTTCCTCTTTTTTTTCTTTCTGCATGGATCGACAGTGCTCTCATCTCGGTTCTGTCAGCCCGTCTCGCCCGCTCAAACACTATTCCTTCCGCAATTGAACCCAAAAGATCGGCGTCAAGAAGAGTGAAGAAAAAAGAAAAAAGAAAAAAAAAAAAGCCAGAGGAGGTATTTGATCAAATCATGTTTCTGACGATCCTCCCTTCCCTTTTTCTTTATTTTCTTTAACAACGAATAGGTATCGATATCGGAAACTTGCAATCCATTATCGCCGTGGCGAGGAATCGTGGCATCGACGTCATTTGCAATGAAGTCTCGAATCGCTTTACTCCAGTAAGTGGGACTTTTTTTTTCTTCTTCTCTATCTTTCTCCCGAGGCCACCCGTTGGACGACAGCAAAGGACGAGAAGGGAGCAGAAAAGCGTGTGCGCGAAACATCGACCCTAAAAGAAAGAGAAAGGGGAGGGAGAAGGTCCTTCTCTTCACTTTTTTTGCTCAAACCAAAAGAGAACGAGGCTCTTTGCTGTTTTGCATGCATGGCAAACTCTTCTCTTTTTTTCTCTCTCTCTCTCCTCCTTCCCCTGCACTACATACCCTTCTTTCTTTTGTTTGTTTTGATTTGTTATCCTTCTTGCCCATGACTCCCCCTTCCCCTTTGACCCATGTGTCTGAAAATGCATCTCTGAGGATCCCGGACTAACAACTCGACGGGAATGGTCTTTTTCTTTTTCTTTCTTTTTCTTCTTTTTAGTCTCTGGTGGGATTCGGCCTCAAACAGCGATATCTCGGAGAAACTGCCAAGACTCAAGAGATCTCCAACTCAAAGAACACGGTCTCGTCACTAAAGCGCCTTCTCGGACGTACTTTTGCCGACACTGAAGTCCAGGAGATTGAGAAGGAGTTCATCACTGTTCCCTTGGTCGACCTTCATGGCCAGCTCGGTGTCAAGGTCAACTACCTCGGTGAGGAGGCCACCTTCACGACCGTCCAGATCTTTGCCATGTACTTGACCAAGGTCAAGGAGATTACCGCTATGGAGCTCAAGGGTCCTGTCTCGGACTGTGTCATTGCCGTTCCATCCTGGTTCACAGAAGTTCAGAGACGTGCGGCCCTCGATGCAGCAGAGATTGCCGGCTTGAACGTTCTTCGTCTCATCAACGACTCGACCGCCACCGCTCTCGGCTATGGTATCACCAAGACAGACTTGCCCGAGGACAAGGCCAAAAACGTGTGCTTTGTCGACATTGGTCACTCATCTTACACGGTTACGATTGTTTCCTATATCAAGGGTCAGCTCACGGTCAAGGCCCGTACGTTTGATCGCCACTTTGGAGGACGCAACTTTGACCGATTGTTGGTCAACCACTTTGCGGACGAGTTCAAGACAAAGTACAAGATCGATGTCAAGTCGAACGCCAAGGCCATGATCCGTTTGACCACAGGATGTGAGAAGCTCAAGAAGATCCTGTCAGCCAATCCCCAGGCTCCCCTCAACATCGAGTCGATCATGGAGGACCGAGATGTGGCCTCGATGATGAAGCGCAGTGACTTTGAAGAGCTGGCCAAGGATTTGCTCACCCGTGTCGATGGTCCTCTCCAGCGTGCGCTCGATGATGCCGGCATGACGATCGATGACATTGACTCGGTCGAGATGATGGGAGGTTCGATCCGTATGCCTATGCTCAAGGAGCGCGTCTCAAACTTTTTCAAGAAGGAGCTCTCTGCAACGTTGAACCAGGACGAGGCTGTCGCTCGAGGAGCCGCTCTTCAGTGTGCCATGTTGTCGCCCACCTTCAAGGTGCGTGAGTTCACTGTCCAGGATATTTCAAGCTACACGATCAAGATGACCTGGCAGCCAACACCCGAGGAGGACGAGACCGAGTTGGTGGTCTTTAACAAGAACCATTCGATCCCTTCGACCAAGATCCTCAGCTTTTACCGGTCTGCACCCTTTGATCTCGAAGCCCACTATGCAGAACCCCAGGAAATTCCCACGGGCATTAACCCCTGGATCGGTCGTTACTCGATCAAGAATGTCGTGCCTGATGCCAATGGAGAGCCATCCTTGGTCAAGGTCAAGGCTAGACTTAACATCCATGGTGTCTTGTCCATCGAGAATGCCTATGTGGTGGAGGAGGTGATCAAGGAGGAAGTGATTGAGACCCCCAAGCCCGAAGGTGAGGCAGCTGCTTCGGAGGCAGAGACTGCGACCGAGCCTCAGACACGCAAGGTCAAGAAGCAGATCAAGAAGGGAGACCTTTCTGTAGTTGGAGCTAACAGTGGACTGGACAGGAGCATTGTTGAAAGTCTCCGTGAGAAGGAGATGGAGATGATTGCCTCGGACAAGTTGGTGGTGGACACTGAGATGGCCAAGAACACACTTGAGGAGTACATCTATGACATGCGTGCCAAGGTGGATGGAGGAGCTTACAAGGACTACATCGACCCTGCAGACAAGGAGAAGTTCATCAAGGACTTGCAGGATGCCGAGAACTGGTTGTATGAAGAGGGTGAGGAGACAACCAAGTCTGTGTACAATGCCAAGTTGAAGGATTTGCAAGTCATTGGTAACCCTGTGATCCAACGTTACAGGGAATTTGAGGCTCGTCCAGGAGCAGCTCAGGAGTTGCGCGAGACCTTGAACCAGTTGATGGCCCGAGCAACGAGCTCGGAGGAGAAGTATGCTCATATCCCTATGGAGGATAAGAAGCCTATTGTTGAAAAGTGCTCCAAGGCCTTGTCCTGGATCGAGAACAAGTTGGATGTTCAGTCGATGCAAAAGAAGTACCAGCCTCCTGTGGTGACGGTGGCCGAGATCAACAAGGAGAAGGACAACCTTGTGTACTTTGCTACGCCTATCCTTAACAGGCCCAAGCCTACTGTTGTGGTGGAGCCTGAAGCTACTGGATCTGGTTCGAACACGCCTGGTTCGCCTGGTTCGCAAAAGGACAAGGCTCCCAAGACTGAGCCCGAGACCAAGCACGATGATTCCAAGGATATGGACATCGATTAAGAAAAAAAAGAAAGGTGGAAAGTCGGTTTTTTTTTTTTTCTTTCTTTTTTTTTTTTTTTTTCTTATAGTTTTTCTGCATACCAAGACACGGCCACCACGAACTACCATCTGCTATTAGTCATTTTGCCATAGTCATATCAATCCAATCCATAAACAGCCTGTCTTTACGTTTCCCCAAGCTTGCGAGTGCAAGTGTTGCGTTGCCCTTAACGGACTTTGGGACGTTCTCCAAGGGATCTCTTTTTTACCTTTTTATCAGACTATGTGTTGAAGAGCTGAGGGTTTTTTTTTTTTTTTTTTTTTTTTTTTTTGTCCTTCGTATTTCTTCCTTGTTCACACACTTTATTGCCATGTCGACCTCCGCTGCATCTCCATCGACCGAGTCTTCCACCAAAAGGCAACCTCAGATTCGGATTCATCAAAAACAATTCCTCTTTATGGATCGTCATCCAGTTTCGATCCAAGTCACTGAGATGGACCGGTCTGACTGGGTCTGGATTTCTTCCAACGCCTCGGTGGCCATGCTTCAGACTACTTCGGACGCTCAATTACAATCCTCCATGAACCCTACGGCAGGGTCGGGAGCTTTTGGAGACTTGGCCGTGGCCATGCCCCCTACGGGTGCCGGAAATGCACGCGTAAGGACAAAATAAGAGAGAGGGAGAGAAAGGGAGAGAGGAGAGTACCTCTTGAAGGAAAAGTGAATGTGTGTGTATGTGTGTGTATGCGTGTGGAGAGAGAGAGAGAAAGCGAGAGAAACGACGCGCGCTTTTTTTTTTTTTTTACTAAATTGTTTCTTTGTCTCTCCATCACCTTTCTCTCAAACTTTCTCAAGTCGGCTGTATCATCACTTCTTCTTGGTAGCCCATTAGACGACACAGCCGCCAACATGGCTCGTCGACTTGGTAAAAAAAAAAAAAAAAATGAAGGCCTTCTTTCTTATCCTTTGTCCCACCTTCCCTCTCTCTCTTCTTCTCCAAGTTGAAAGTCCTGACCTCTTCCCTTTTTCATTTTCATTTTCATTCTTTATAGCTACTCGGTTCAAGATCCAGTTCCTGATCAACCTCGACGTCCCAACCAACGCAGACAACTCTTTATTGCTCGCCTTTTCAGAACGGAAACTAATCGACATGCTCCAATCCATTCACGGCACCGTATCAGCTTGAAATGTATATTTATCTTTATATGAAAAGAATGAAAAAATAAACATCGCTTTACTTCAAGGACAAAAAGGATCTGCTATTTCAATAATTTGCTCCGCACCTTGCATTGTCCTTTGGGACAAAAGAATAGAGAAAGAGATGCTATATGCAGGTCTACTATCTCATCTAGACTAAGAAATAAATAAATAGTGCCCAAAGGTAGGCTGATTTAATTATTTACAGGGCCATTTCTCGATTTTTTTTTTTTTTTTTTTTTTTTTTTTTTTTGTCAACTCTTTTCTTGATTTTTTTTTCCTCCTGTATCTTTCACATCCCCCTTCCCATTATTCTCTTCCTATGCATATTGGCAGAATCAAAGTACAGGAAGAGGGGGGATAATGATAATGGTAAATGATGAAGAAAAGGATAACTAGAACCCCTTCTCCTCCAGTAATTTAAAAGTTGTACAAAAAAAAAAAAAAAAAGAGAGAGAGAGAGAGTTTAGAGAGAAATGGCAACAACAAACAAAAAATGTGCAAACAAGAAACTCAAACGATAATAAAGAGAAGAAAGAGATACAAAGAATAAAAAAAGAAAAAACGACAACAATAAAAAGAAAGAAAGAAAGAAAGAAAGAAAGAAAGAAAGAAGGAAAGAAAGAAAGAAAGAAAAGAACAGAGGAAAAAATAGAAAAATAGAAAAAGAAAAAGAAACAAAGCAAAAAGAAACCCCTTCTCCATAGATATCAAATCTCCCAATATTACGAGGTACCATCTCCACCATTTAGATTGTTCGAATCCGTCATGTTCACATCATTCCCATCCCCACCACCGGTGTTCGCTCCTCCAAGTCCTTGCATCATTCCCACCGCTTGTGCTGTCTGGGCAGCCAGCAACGAAGAGGTCGATTGCATATTAAGCTGATGTTGCTGTTGTTGTTGTTGTTGTTGTTGTTGTTGTTGCTGCTGCTGCTGCTGTTGCAGCAACTGTTGTTGTTGGAATTGCATCATCATCAAGTGGGCATTGGTCAGTTGTGGACTCTGCATCATACCCGCATTCATACCCGCTGGTGCTTGTCCTGGCTGCTGTTGCTGCTGCAAAGATTGCCGCTGCTGCCGGGGCGATTGCATGGCCATTCTTGGGGATTGAAGTCTAGGAGACTGCATAATCGGGGACTGGAGCTGTGGTCCCGCTCCTCCTCCCCCAATCTGCTGTTGCTGTGCTTGCGCTTGTGCATGAGCTTGTGCCTGTGCCTGTGCTTGTGCTTGTGCTTGTGCTTGTGCCTGTACTTGTTGTTGCATCTGCAATTGCATCAACTGTTGCTGCTGTTGCTGCTGCTGCTGCTGTTGTTGTTGTTGGGCTTGTTGTTGTTGTGCCAAGATGGCATTCTTGCGCGTTTGCATTTGAATCTGTTGTAGTTGCAACATCGTGAGCGTTTTACCATTGGGCAGTCGATAAAGTTGCTCGCCTTGTGGCCCAAACACAATGGAAACACCTCCTGGTAGTTGACCCATTATCATCTGGGATGTGGCTGGCCCAACAGACGTGGCTACTCCTCCCATCGCGCCTGCTCCTGCTCCTGCAGCAGCTCCTGCCGCTGTAGTCGCTGCCGCTGTCGCCGCAGTCATGGCTGCCCCTGTTATTCCTCCCATGGCGGTTGCAGAAACAGCTGGCTGAACACCTGTGGCTCCTGTAGTGACACCAGCAGTTGCTGAATTTGCACCAGCGCTCGCTACCCCAGCAGGGTTATTCAAATGTCCATTCAAAAGTCCAGAAGCTCCACCCATTGCTGCTGCTGCTGCTGCTGCAGGATTGACGCCAGCTGTTGTTGTAACTGGTACACCTCCAGGCATCATGGCACCACGGCCCAAACCTGCACCAAGGCCCACGATTCCTCCTGCGGCGCCTGCATTGTTGGGTAACATCATGCCCACGCCACGTCCACGGCCCATGCCCAACTTCATGGCTGCCATGTTGTTCATCGCTGCTGCTGCCGCTGCTGCCGCCGCCGCCGCTGCTCCTGCGGTTCCTGGCAGGGTCAAGTTCATCGCGCCTGCATTATTGTTCAACATAGTGGCCGCTGTTGTGGCCGCCGTCATGTTTCCGGTATTGACATTGCTGACATTGGCAATATTGACAGCGTTGGCCGCGTTGGCGTTGGCGGCTCCAGTTGCCGTTGCATTCGAGGTAGCTGCTGCGGCAGCGGCCGCTGCTGCGGCAGTGCCTGCAAGGTTGGCATTCATATTCAATCCTGGAGCAGCTCCCGTCGCTGCGGCCGCTGGGTTGACGGCATTCGCCGCTGTACGGTTGATGTTCATGGCTTGCTGAACACCCTGTTGAGCAGCCTGCTGTTGACTCGGCTGAGCCTGGAGTCTAGAAATGACCTCTTGCATTGTTTCCGTAGTTATTCCAGCTCGCTGCAGCATGTCAAGCAGTGCCGACTGTTGCTTCATGTGATAGGTGATCTGCTGTTGAAGCACCATCGTCTGTTGTTGAGTCTGCTGCTGAAATTTGTGAATTGCTTCCATTGTCACGCCATTCTGTGGATTGCTTGCAAACTGCCTCACTCGAGCCAAATTTTGCTGGTGGTTCTGTCGCACCATGTTCAGCTGACTATGATAATGCTGGATCTGTTGCTGGAGAACCATCACGGACTGAATAGCCGTCTGATGCTGGATCGTAATATTGGGCAAAACTGGGGTGCTACTAGCAGCGTTGTTGGCCACGGCGGTACCTGCAGCCGCTGGGGCGGCTGTTGCAGTCGTGTTTGCTACATTGATAGTATTTCCTGCTGCTACAAGACCGACACTCGCTGCGGGTCCAGATGTAGAAATGTTTGTTCCGACATTTTGGATACCTCCAGCACCGGCAGTAGCCACATTAGGGTTCGTTATAGCAGATGAAACACTCATTCCTGGCATAGTCACACCTGTGCCGCCCACCTGGTTTGCATTATTGGCTCCAGAGGTCGCTGCTGCCGCTGCCGCTGCCACCGCCGCTGCTGCCATCGCTGCCTGACCCGCAACAAGATGGGCGCCACTCACCATAGGTGAACCCATTGCGCCCGAGACAGGCGTGGCTCCGACGACAACATTGGCAGGTGCTTGGATAGGTGATGTAAACTGAGGTGCTGGCTTTGGAGAGTGGGCTGCTGCACTTGAGATGGATGCTGCCCTCATCACAGGGGTACTGACATTTGCCTGAATAGGGCTTGCCAACACGTTCTGATGGACTTGTGGCTGTGGCTGTTGAGCCTGGAGTTGCTGCGATTGCTGTGGAAGCTGCTGAGGAAGTTGTTGCGGTTGCATTTGAGGAGTCTGTTGACCCGGTAGCGGCTGCTGTGGTTGCTGCTGCTGTTGTCCAGCCTGTGCCTGGCTCTGTTGCAGCTGATTCTGTTGCAGCTGCTTCTTTTGCATCAATATTCTTGCTTGGTGAAAGCCCTTGATATTATTGAACTGCGCTGCGGAAATGCCACCGGCTGCCAAAATCTGTAGCTGTTGTTGTGTAAGCTGCGGCTGGATAAACATGCCGATGCTAGACATTTGATTCGCCATGGCTAAGGATGCATCTAAGAAAAAAGAGAAGTCAAAGGCTTAGTCTCAATGAACTCTAACAATGTAATCCCAAATAGGTCTGTACCTGGATTAAAAAAAAAAAAAAAAAAGACCTACTGGCAAGCAGCGCGTTCAACGACGTATTGGGTGTGCTATTGTTTCGGCTTGAAGCCATCACCTGCTGTTGACTCCTCTGGAAGTTGGCAACAATCGCCTAAAATGACAATGGTCATAAAAATGATACCCAACAACAACATGATAATAATATAAAAGTGTTTCGTTAGATTTTGAACCCCTCAAGAACATGGTCATGGCTTTGTTCAATAGAAACAAAAGAAAGAGCCGTTGCATACCTTGAGGTACTCCAACTGCTGTTGTGGAGTGACTTGCAGGCCTCCCGTCGTACCCACAGTCTGCATAGGATTCATGCCTGCTCCAGCACCTGCTGCTGCCGCCGCTGCTGCTGCTGCGGTGGCAGCAGTAATGGCAGGATTCATATTAGGCGACATCATTCCTGCTCCTGCAGCACCGGCTCCTACGCCCGCAAGGTTAACGTTATTTGCGCCACCGGTATTGGTTGTAGTAACATTGCCAGTGTTTGCATTCGCGTTCACGCCACTTCCAGCCATTACAACATTCTGATCACCTGCTCCAGCACCACCAACGCCGCCATTGGCAAGCCCACTCGGTGCCAGCGCCGGGGATTGTTGACCAATTTTGTTTTGTTGCTGCTGTTGTTGTTGTGCTTGCTGTTGCGCCTGTTGTTGCGCCTGTTGTTGTGCCTGTTGTTGTGCCTGTTGTGCCTGTTGTTGTGCCTGTTGCGCCTGTTGTTGCGCCTGCTGCTGTTGCTGCTGTTGCTGCACCTGGACAGCCTGTTGCGCGTTGAGGCGCTGCTGCATCTGGTGCTGAAGCATCAGCTGTTGAGCGTTCATAAGCTGAGCTTGTTGCTGACCTAGCTGCGGTTGCTGTCCCTGTGGAACTTGTAGACCTAGTTGTGGATGCGCCTGCTGTTGTCCCAACATTCCAGGCATTCTCTGCTGCAGTGCCTGTGGTTGTGCCTGTGGTTGCTGTTGCACCTGTGGCTGCTGAGGCTGCTGCTGTTGTGGTTGCTGCGGGGTCTGCTGCGGGGTCTGCTGCTGGGTCTGCTGCTGGGTCTGCTGCTGGGTCTGCTGCGGGGTCTGCTGCTGCTGCTGCTGCTGCTGTTGCTGCTGCTGCTGTTGCTGCTGCTGTTGCTGCTGCTGCTGTTGCTGCTGCTGTTGCTGCTGCTGCTGCAATTGTGCCTGAACCATGGTTGGAGTTCCAACGGTAGCTGCTCCGCCTGTCAATGCATTGTTGGATATCGTACGTTGCATTGCTAGTGGTGATCCCAACATATTGGCACTGTTGTGTACAGCAGTAGGTTGATTTGCTGCAGCAGCAGATGAGATTGCGCCAGTCATTGAAAGAGTGGCACCAGCACCTGCGGCAGCTGCAGCGGCGGCAACAGTGCCTGTAGCGAGTCCCAGATGCATTTGGTTGCTTGGTTGCGGTGACTGGAGCTGTGGAGGTTGCTGTGCCGTCTGCTGTGCCGCCTGGGGTTGTTGTGGCTGCTGCTGCTGTTGTTGTTGTTGCTGCTGTTGCTGCTGCTCCTGTTGTTGCTGAATCATCAATGCTTGGCGAGTGAGTTCCTGGTGCCTTAAATTGAAAAGCTGGGTCTGATGAGGAGTCAATTGACCGCCTTGCGTCTGTTGTACTTGTTGTATCTGCAGTCCCAACTGCTGCATCTGGAACATGACTGCTTGAAGCTGTCCAGAGAGTGCTCCCTGGGGTTGCTGTCCTTGGGCCTGAAGGCCTTGAGGTACTTGCGGCTGCTGTTGCTGCTGTTGCTGCTGTTGCTGCTGCTGCTGATGAAGTCTGAGCTGCTGCTGTTGTTGTTGAAGACGGAGCTGTTGCTGCCTTTGCTGGAAGGCCAGCTGCTGCTGAAGCACTTGCTCCTGCTGGCGTCTGATGAGCAGGGCCTGTTGCACCTGTACCTGTTGCTGTGCTTGCTGTGCCTGAACCTGTTGCTGCAGACGAAGCTGGTCCGGTGGGAAAGGTTGCTGAGTAGCTGGCTGCTGTGGCGTCTGCGCTGGTTGTTGAGGCTGCTGGACTTGTACTGGCATCGGTTGCTGTTGGGGTTGTGGGGGAATTAGCTGCTGAGTATTGGGTTGGGCAAGTTGTGGCTGTGGCGGCTGCTGTGGCGGCTGTGGGGCCATAGCAGGCTGTGCCTGGGCCGGAAGCGTTGGGATCTGTTGTGGTTGTGGTGTGAGTGGTTGCGGTGGGAGGGGCACCGTACCCATCTGGGGTGTCTGTGGCACGGGGGTATAACGTACGGATTGCGTTGGTGTAGCACTTCCACTGTTGGCATTTGTGTTGGTATTTGAGGATGCTGGGACAGGCGTCGCATTAGTGCTGGTATTCGCGACCGCAGTAGTAACAGTCGGATTAGTGGCGGTGGCGGTGGTGGCAGTGGCAGTGGCAGTAACAACAGGGACCTGGGCAGCAGCGTTAGAGCGAGCATTATTTGTCGATGTTGGGGTTGTGTCGCTTATAAGGGAGCTTGGAGAGAAATACATTGTCTTTAGGCTCTGAACATATGCGTCTGCGCATTGTTCTAGACCGAGGTGGAACCTGATGGGAAGGGACGAATGTTATCAGACATTAGGAACAGGTCGATGCACAAAAGAGAAGAGGAAAAACGAGCCGTGTTGTGTGAATCGTAAGGTAGAACGTACTTTTGAATGCCGCCATTGGCTGCTGAATCCAGAGCAGTTCCATAGCGCATCACGCCTTCAAATGAACTATCCTGACACTGCAAGATATTGAACATGTAATACATCTTGTCTATGATTCGAAATGAGATAATGGAAAGGAGCATCAGTATTCCTGAGCACAAACAACAGTCAAACTTTCAAACTCCAGACTTTTTTTAAAAAAAAAAAAAAAAAAAAAAAAAAATAGACTTACACCCACGCTTCTTGTCCTCCTGCTCGAATCGAATCGTGCGTACAATTTTCCGTCCATCGGAGAGCTGGGCCATTTCCTGACGCTTTGCCTTGGATTTTTTGGGGTCCAGTACAGGAATATTCTGTGTCTCCTCCTTCTTCTTTTTGATCCTCCAGTCGCTGAGGAACGCCAGACGCGCAAAACTGGGTTGGAAATCTACCAGAGATTTCTATTTTTCCAAAAGCACGCCCACACTTTGTATTAGTTTGTAGACACTTGCGGATCAATGTTAAATCTGTCCTGTCCATAGCAACTTTAAAAGAAAAAGAAAAGAATCCATTACCTCGTCCATCATGCTCATCAGTTTGTCCTCCTCGAGCTTCCTGGCAGCCTCCTGCTCTCTCTCTAGAGAATTCCATCTGCGCTTTTTCCTTGTACGCTGAGCTGAAGATGTCTGATTAAAAATGATTTCGTTACTCAGAACTGTCACCATGGGTGAAGGGTCAAGACAAAGTGGTGCCTCTGTAGCGATCTATACTCAGAAAAGATTTGAAAAGAAAACTTTTGTCAGAAATTGAACAAAGAAAAGAGAAACCCATTGTCTTTTAAGTGCACTTTTCGATCCTTCGCTTAGATCGGCTTGTAGAAGAAAAAAGAACATACCAAAATCTTCGATTCAATGTCCAACATCATTTCCGACGTCAGGTTCTCCCCAGTCTCCTCATGTAGAATCGACAGATCGGACCAGAGTGTCTCCTGCGTTGGCGATAGCACGACCCGTCGCTTCGATGTCTCTTCACTTTTCATCACTACATCTTCGGAGCCTGCTACTTCTGCATTATTCTGGCCATTCTTTTGTCTATGATCAACAATTTCCACGATAAGACATCCTATAAGAGTCGAGGTTGAAGTGGAGGATAGGTCGATGGAATGGTTAAGCCTCGATGTATCAGCCCATTCCGATACACATTCCAAACGTGTTTACACATGCCAGGACACGTACCTTCATAGTACGGACACTGAGAGGCCTTTATGACATCCAAGAGTCCTGAAGGTAACTGCTTTTCCTTTATGCTCTTCAAAAAGATCTATTACAAATTGAATCAGGGAGAATAGTTAGTCGAGGGGCAATAGCCAAAAGAAAAAGAAGAAAAAAAACGACGACGACGATAAAAATATAGAACAGGGACTTGCCTTCATCGGAGAATTGAACAAAAAGACTCCATCCTACAAAGAAAAAAAGGGGAAGAGGACCGTTGTTGTTAGATATGCTGTAATGGAGGGGGTTGGCGTTCCGGTGCCATCCTTTAGTCGGCCCGAAAAACGCAGATCCTTTCGATGGTCCTCGGCATTATTATCTTCCCAGCTCCAATACCTGATTCTCAAACTTGAAGTGAGTCTCGTAAAGGTGGATGATAAAGGACGCGGGGCTGTTCCTGTACTTTGACAGAATGTCTGTTGGAGTTTGATCCGCCGATAGATTCAAGCAAAAAGCAAAAAGAAAAAAAAATTAGCAATCGCCTTATTTTTCTTCTTCTCTCACTCGCTCTGAAGAGAAGGTAAACAAGGAGAGAAAGAACGAGACAAAATCCTGCGTTACCTGTCTTTCCCATGGCCTATTCAGGTCATTGTAGTGTGGAATGTACGATCAGGGATCGCGATAGGTCAGCAGTCAGTTGAATAAATTTTTCCTCTTCCTCTTCCTCCCAATTCAACAATGAAGCCTTGAGAAGCACAACTTGGACACACCCTGGCACGGGCGCTCATCGTTATTCAAGTTTCAGAGAAAGAGAAAACAATAACATTTCACTCTCTTTGTCAAGATCCTTCCCCTTATCGCCAGGGCCTCTCTACCTCTCATCCCCTTCTTACCTTCTTTTTCACGGGCGAGAGGACCTCATCCTGCCTCCGCTTCGTTCCTCTACTCCCTGATCCTGACCGCTCATGTGCTCCTGTTGAGGCGGCCGATGTTGGAGACGTCAACATCATGGATCCCGACAATGGATCCCGAGTATGAGGACTAGCAGCGGATCCGCCTCCGGATTTGGATCCTCCTGTCGAGCTACCAAACAGTTTGGTCTGCAATGACAATGCCCTCGCAGCAGCCTTCTTGCTCTGGCTCGTCGTTGCCATTGGGCCTGTCGAACCTATCAGTCCATTGGGCAATCCGAGTGCAGGCGACTTGGGACCAGTAGCCCCAGAGCCACCACTGTTGTTGCTGTTGCTGTTCGTGTTGCTACTGCTGTTTATGCCGATACTTCCAAACTGGTTGCCATTTCCTTGAGACGATGGTGGTTGCTGTGGATTTGAAGAATGCGGTTCAAGGGCTGTGACCATCGTCGAGTTCATACTTCCTTTCCCTGGCCAAAGGTCCTGCTTTTGGGTTGCTTTCCGACTTTTTTTTTCCTCTTTTTTTTTTCTTCCGTTTCTTTCTTTTCTTTTGTTTTTTCTCCTCTGGTGCTTTCTTCTTCTTTTCTATTTAAAGTGTACTATTAAGTAGATAAGTCAGGGAAGGAGACAAGATTGATGAGTGAAATGTAATCTTGATGGAGTCTGGGAATGTTTGTTATTATTATTAATTTCCCGGTCTCTTTGCGCAACAGATGTCCGACATTAGTCAACGAGCGACCGGGTAGGTGAGTGTGTGCGTGTAAAAGAAAGTGAAAGGGTGAGAGAGAGAGAGAGAGAGAGAGAGAGAGAGAGAGAAAAGAGAATCTTTGAGATAGATTTTATACGAGAAAAAAGAAAGAGAGAAAGAAAGAAAGAAAGAAAGAGAAAAAAAAAAAAAAAAAAAGTGCCGCGCAGGTCGAAACCATCGAGGTCATTCGCTAACGAGTGTCCATGGAAAGGTATTTCTCTTTCTCTCTCTTTCTCTCTTTCTCTCTTCTCGTTTCTGAATAAAACTCCAAAGGGGCAGTGGAACATGGCAGGGGTGAAGTTCATAGTGACCTCCCAAAAACTCGAGTTTATCCAATCCCTTATTTATCCATCAATGATGAGGAAGAAGAAATCATCCTTCCCCCCAATCGTCTGATTTTTCTCAGACGTTCCAAGAAAAAAAAAAAAAAAAAGAATAAAAAAAAAATTCCTCTGTGCAATGTTAGGTTGGTTCATGCTGGTTGAGATGGGGGCTGCTCTCTCCTGAATCCAGTTGGTCAAGCCCAGCGCCTCTGTTCCTCTTTTTCTTAAACATCCTCATCAAAAAAAAAAAAAAAAAAAAAAAAAAAAAAAAAAAGGAAGGATGATGAAAAAAAAAAATAGATAGGGGTGATGGTAACGCATAGACAATGGTCCCTGCTCTAGTTCCCAAGGGGTGATGATCCTGATGGGAAAAATGAAATTCTCCTTTTGTTCAAAGGGATCACTGACGAGCTCTGACGCGCCCCTCGTACCTTTGGTATCCCTGGGGGAAGAATCGAAGTAAAAAAAAAAAAAAAAAAAAAAAAAAAAAAAAAAAAAAAAAAAAAAAAAAAAAAGTGTGTGTGAGAGAGAGAGAGAAAGGAGTGTGAGTGAGAGTGTGGGAGAGAGAAGAGAGGAAGGGATGAAAGAGACTCAAGACAATAGACCAGCGCGTGTCTAATGATGAATGGATGAAAGGTAGCACTGTAACGGGGCTCAGCAAAGAGGCGAAGGTCGTGCGAAAAGATAGAAAGATAGCGAGAGAGAGAGAGAGAGAGAGAGAGAGAGAGAGAGAGAGAGAGAGAGAGAGAGAGAGAGAGAGAGAGAGAGAGAGAGAGAGAGACTAGGTTGTCGAGTGAGTGTGCGTGTGTTGTTTTGTGTTGTTGTGGAGACAGCCAGAGAAAGAAGATCGGGTACTGGCAAAGGCGGAAGTAGAGCAGCAGAGTAAAGCAAGGACGAGTGGGAGAAAGAGAGAAAGGAGGCAAAGTGGAGGCTATCGACAGAGTTCAATGGCAGAAAGTGAATGCAGATGACAGATGGCAGAGGCGGATCTCGAAGAAATTAAGCTCGCTGCGAACGGATCGCAGGAAGGCGGAGAGACGTACAGAGGACAATGTGGGGAGGAAAACGGTATCGGCGATGAGATTGCAGGATATGAGCCAAAAAGAGAAGCAAAGGAGCGTAAGAGATGAAAGGATGATGAGTGGATGGACAGATGAATGGATGGATGAATGAATGGATGAATGGGAACAACGGATGGGACGATTGAGAGAAAGAAAGAGAAAGAAAAAGAGAATAGATGGATGAATGGAGGATGGAGTGGAAAAAAAGAGACGCCCAATTGCCATCTCTCACTCTGAGGGCCACCTACACAAGTCAACACTGCAGGCAATCCGCCTTCCCCGAGTATATTCGACACCCTTAAGAAGACTACTACCGATCATAACCTCTGGTTAAACCTCCTGCCTCGAAGAACAATGGTCCTTGGGCTCGTTCTTTGAGCAACCAAGTCTAAACAGTCGCTTTTCTTTTTCTCTCGCTTTTTGATTTTTTATTTACTTCTTTCTTTTCTTTTATCAACATGAAATGGGTCAAAAGGCGGTTAGAAATTAGAACCTAGGATGGCTAATAGAAATACTCATGTCTCCATGTCCTTGCTTTGGCTCTTCTCTAGATTGCTTATGCGGTCACCAAGGTCTCTCACCGTCGAGCTCACCTCAGACACAGCCGAGGATTTGCCCGCGGCCGATGGGCTGCTGCCACTCTCGTCATCTTCCACCTCCATGGCTGTTGACGAAGAGCCGTCCTGCGACTTGGTCAATGGCGGTGTCGGCAGCATTCCATCTTTAACTCCAGCAGCGGCTCCATGACCCTGATTTTCTGCTGAAGAAGGCGAATTCAATGATCCGCTCGAGGAGGCTTCTCTCGTTCCTGGAGCACCAGCTCCTGTCGATGCTGATGCTAATGAAGTAGGTCCTGCTCCATTGACAGACGATGATGTAGGCTGAATACCCGCCATAGCTGAAGTAGACGATCCAGATGAAGATGGTGCTGCCGCTGCTGCCACAGTCTTATTCTTCTTGGCAGGTGGAGGGGGAGGGGTCAATCCCAAGTGATCTTCCAGATGACGGACTCTCAAATTCAAGTGCTCGACCTCATTCTCGAACCGTTCAAGGACGCCCTTTTCTAACTCTTTGAACTGTCCTCGGACCAAATTCTCAATCATCGTACCACTCGCCTGGAGTGTCTGCAGGAGTTGTGCTGATTTGCGGATCTGATCTTCAAGCGTGAACTTGAGGCTACGTGAAGAGTCCATCGAGTCAAAGAGGCTCGATACCGTGTCCATGAACATGTGTTTAGGATTCGGCAGGAATGGTGTAGGTGGATACATAGATGGTGATGGTAGTGGTCCTGTGTGGGACGACAGGATTGGTGCTGGCAAAGTCCCCGAACTAGAGTAGATGACAAAATAAAAATTATATATATAAAAAAGGATGGCTGCATGAGATTTCTTGTCCTTACTGAAAAAAAAAAAAAAAAAAAAAAAAAAAAAAAGAACTACTTATATATTTCTAGGTGACACACACGTACCTGTCTGTCGTGGATGCAGCACCACGAGGAAGCCTAGAAGATTTTTTGGAGTGCCCCGCCAACCGTGGGGATCGCAGGGGTTGCTGCAAGGAACCCGGCTGTGCATACGGATGATGCTGGTGGCGCTGGAGCAAGGGTTGCGAACTTCGGAGACCGCTCATCATCTGGTGGCTTTGCGAGGGTTGTAGTGGTGCCGAATGGATCGAAAGAGTTGACTCTGAGTAGGATGGAGCAAAGATGGTGAGTGACTTTGCGTTCTTAGGGTTCTTGGGCGAAGGCTGGGGTCGGCGGCTCAGTGCAGCAAAGGAGGCACTTCCATGGAACACAGAGATGCCGCTTGGGTTGGTCTCTGTCACAGGTTGGTTGCTTGTTGAACCGGGCTTGCTGTTGGTGCCCGATGGCTGAGGCTGTTGAGGCTGTTGCGATGACTGCGAAGGCGAAGGTTGCTGTTGCGAAGAGGGTGCCTGTCCAGGGACAGGGCCCTGGTGGCCAGTTTGTCTCGATTCGATGATGGCCTTTTGCTGTTGCTTGAGCTTGAGCGTCGAACGAACCTGGTCCAAGACCTCACCAGGTCCACCTCCAGGAGAGAGCGATGGTGGAGAAGAGTTTTGCTGGGAAGAGTGGTGTCCTGAGCCAGAGGGTTGCTGTGGTTGCTGTTGTGGGTGCGAAGACGAGTTGTTCTTGCCCTGGCTCTGCATCATGCCGGGCAGGCGTCTCTTTCTGCTAGAGCGAAAGTCGTCCTCGTCCTCGTCCGAGCCAGAGCCGAGCATTGGCGAGTCCTGGCGGTAGCGGGGAGAAGGTGCGCGCGGGAAGTGCGAAGTTGGGCGCAAATCACCACGGGGATACCTAAGCCATTAGGGCGGCGAAATAGAAATAAAATGACGACAGGGGAGAGAGGAAAGAAAGAAGAGTGATAGATTGATTGAAAAAGAAAGAAGAGCAGGTGGTCAGTCTTTTAAATATCGTTCCATCATTGCTCCACATGTGGTCGGTCATGTTCCTCTCCTCTCATGTATGGCCTTTCGAGACAAGTCCTCTCTTTCTCTCTCTCTCTCTCTCTCTCCAGCCAGCTGCACTAGTGTGTTTCCCAGCGAGGTAGACTAGCCCACCGATCATGCATATCTGATATATTTTTTGGATATATCATTTATCATCCTCCCTTCCCCCCTTCCCCTTCCTTCCCGCCCGGTGTTTGCCAGAGGTCCTTTTTCTCCTAGTCTCTGTCTCTGGCGCAAAGGCCTAGTTCCTTGAACTCTGCCCTGTGCGCCAAATGCCTCGTGGTTGTCTTTTTGGGGGAAGGGGGTCCTCGCTCAACTCGATTGGCTCCTTGAGAGGCCATGATTCAGCAGGAATGGTTGTCTCTCCAGCTCCTTCAATTGACTTTTTTTTTTTTTTTGTTCCCACCATCCCCATAGTAAAAAAGAAAAGAAAAGAAGAAAAACATGGATCCAGAAAGTGTGCAGGGGGTAGAGTCATTTGTACGCGCTCTTCTTCACACGGTCAAGTGAACAAGACATGTGCGAATGCCTTTGGTGGTTGCTCCTGTGGCGACAACAAGTGCGTTTCGTCTCTCTCTCCCGTTGAGCAATATCGATCCCATTGAATCGAGAGCTCGAAACGCACATGTAGGAGGATAGCGAGCCAAAGGACGAAAAGAATTGTCGAGGTTGCACCAATAACAGCCTGTTCGAGGCAGCGTCAGCCATTCCGCTGGGAGCACAAACACATAATTGGATATTGGGCACGGGCAAACCCCATGCAATGAACAATAAAAGGGAGTCGGGGGGAGGGGCGTTTGTGTAGTGTTTTGTATATGCCCTATTTTCGTGAGAGAGAAAGAGATTCTGCCACTTTTGTTGTTGTTGTTGCTATGGTAGCCCCCTCGCCTCTCTTTCCACCACCATCCCACTGCTTTACTCTGCCCGTACCCACCTTAGCCCAACTTGCGGCCATGCTGATAATGCGTGCTTTTTTGGGTTTGCCATTTTTTTTCCTTTTGCTTATGGCATTACCGAATGACACAGGGCCGCAAGCAAAGGGGCAGGAGGGGCACAGGAAAGGAGGAGGAGGAGGAAGGGAACGAACAGGCTGCCCAAGGGAAAGAAAGAGCAAGAGAGAGAGTGAAAGAGAAAGAGAAAAAGAAAGAGAAAGAGAAAAAGAAAGAGAGGGGTGGACCATCCGACATTTCTAAGAAACACTCATTTACACACATAAATACACATACTGCCTGGGGTCCACACCAGGAACGGGCATGTCCCCGCCAAGGAGAGGCACTTTTTATCCTTTCTCTCTCCCACGATCCAAGTCTCTATGAAGCCCTGTTCCCCCCGCGATGAAATGGGTCATTCTTGCAAATAGATTAAGAAAGTGAGAGAGACTGAGAGAGATCGCACCTTCACTTTCGTTTATCTCTGTTTGTCTCCTGGTTATGCTGTCCTGTTCCTCCTCTTTTTCTCTCTGGTTCTCTCGGCACCAGAAAATCGAGGGTGTCCGCATACTGCGACCTGTCAATCTACACCATCTCGCTTTCTTTTGGCCGATTCGGCTCTTTTTTTCTTTTGGCACTCTTGCACTAGATCTCGAGTGTAAGGTGTATGGCACTCTTTTTTAAATCTCTCTCTCTCACGCACACAATTCTCTCTCACAAAGAGACGGCATATAAAAAAGATGCGATGGAGAAAATAGAATAGCCCGTCCAGTGAATGAACCCGATACATACATCGCACCGCACCCATCGACACCCATGCATGCGAGTCGAAATAGATAAAATATAAAGAAAAAAGTGCGGTAAACAAGGTCTTCGGATAAAGAAGAAAAAGAGTAGGATGAGGAGGAGCACCAGCGCGAACAAGCTCTTGTCCTCTTTCTCTCCCACACACACACTCTTTCTCTTTCTCTCCTCTCCAGGACGCATGACAGGCCTCCAAAAGAGAGAGAGAATAAAGAATAAAAATGTCGCCTTACCGTGAATGATTCTGTTGATGCGAGTGGCTGTCATAGTCTTGATGATGGCTACCATGGTTCGAGTGATGGTACGGAGGATCAGAGAACGACGACTCCTCGGGCGAACCCCCGCGCCGCTTGTAATAAGGCGGAGAATCCTCGTGGCCATACCCAGGTCCACCTGAGCCGCGTGAATATCCATATACTGCTGACTCGCGCTCATGGTCGCGGTCACCGCGGTCTCGGTCTCGGTCTCGGTCTTCGGGACCATAGCCACTCTGTTGTTGCTGTTGTTGTTGCTGCTGGGAATGGCCATCGAGTACCTCATGGATGGCCATCCGATTAAACTTGTTGGTCGTTGTCGGAGTAATGGGCGAACGCCAGGCAGCACCGGCGTCGGGATCGCGCGACTGTGATTGAGACGGGTAGTGCGACGACTGCTGACGAGAGAAAGAGGACTCTGCAAAGGATGCGTAAGGTGGCTGTTGATGCATCGGATAATGGTGGGATGCATTCGAGAAACGCTCGCGGTCCCGATCACGGTCGCGGTCACGGTCGCGGTCTCTGTCTGCATTGTAAGCGGGCTGGGCATGGCCCGAATGGGATGGCGGATGGCCGAGGCGAGAGTCGTCCATGGGATGGGGGCAGGAAGGGGGGAGGATGAAGAGAAAGAAGAAGAGACGGGCAGAGTTCACGAGAGAGAAAGAAACAGATAGGCAGCGCGTGGAAGAGAGGAGAAAAAAAAAAAAGGGGAGAGAGTGGCGGAGGAGAGAGAGAGAGAAGAAGAAGGCGGATAAAGGATGGAGAAAAAAAAAAAAAAAAAGTTGGTGAAAGGGGAAAAAGAAAAATCGCTCTGAGGAAAAACATCTCTTTGATGTCTCGATCTCGTCTCTCTCTCTCTTCTCCTCCCTCTCCTCTCTCTCCTGAGAGAGGGAACAAATTAAGGACAAGAGAAGGGGATCGACTTGAACGCGTTGTTGGCTTTTCTTTGTTGCGCCTACCTGCCTGCCCTGTCTGTCTGTCTGTCTGTCCGTCTGTCCGTCTGTTTCTGTCGTCTGTCCATCTCTCCCTCTCTCTCTCTCTCTCTCTCTCTCTCTCTCTCTCTCTCTCTCTCTCTCTCTCTCTCTCTCTCTCTCCTCATCTCATCGATCGATAGCCATCGCTTGTTCGTCATGGTTCATAATGCGGCACGCACTACGCCAGACAACGCCTTGTTCTTCTTAGTTCAAGTCCTCTCTCTTTCGCTACTCGTCTCGCCTTATTTCCCCAATGACCGTCCAGCGCCTTGTGAGCGCTCTGCCCACAACACCTTCTTTCTCGCCTATCCTCCCCCACCCTTCCCCTTCCTTGCCTGCCTGTTCGTCTCGGACGATCTTGCCGCTGCTCTGCAGGCCCGATTCTCTGGAAAAACACTGGCGACTCGCGCCATTGCTCTCGTACGCAACTGAACAACTGTCCAGAGCCCCTGCCCCCTCTTTCCCTCTTTCCTTCCTTCCCTCCATCCTCCTTATCCTTCTTCTCCTCCTCCTCTTCTTCCACCTACCTTCCCAATTCCAGGCCCGATCTTGGTCTGCCCTTGCCCTTCTCCGCTCTCTTTCCTTCTTTTATCTCTATTGCCCTAAGGTATTCGCAAGCCAACTCCTCCTCGGGAGGCCTCGGGCTCTGCTGTTTCTTTTTCTCGTTATGCGTTGTTGGATCGACTGTTTTTTGTTTTTTTTTTTTTTTAATTCGACGACGTTTGACATACACTTTGGCTGCTCGTGTTGCCATTGCCTACACACGTTGCTCGTCATAAAAAGGAAAAAATAGCCCGCGATGGTCTTAATGAGCAAAAAGAAGAAGTAAGAAAAAAAAAAAAAAAAAAAAAAAAAGGCGCTATTGTTTCTTTGTGCCTAGGCACAGGATGGTTCAATTGATGAATAGGCGTAACAAAAGGTGTCGAGGCAAAGGACAATAATGCCTGTTGGCGAGAGGTATTATCGGATGTATCTCTATGGATACTTGACTCAAAAGAGCTACTGAAAGATCAAACTCTACACACCTGTATTCTCAATGCCTGTTGGGAGAAAGAGAGGGGGGGGGGTACAGAGTCCATTCTTGGGGAGGGAGAACGGAGAGACATGTTGCTCCACTCTTCTCCCAACGAGGGTTTCCCGGGCGAACCAAAAGACCCGGACACACATACATAAACACGCACACACATTTCAGTCTCTCACACACTTGTCCGTCATAATTGCAGACTGGCAAGAGCCAAGTCTCTTCCCTTCTTCACTCTCTCTCTCTCTCTCTCTCCCTTCCTTCTACTCCAGAACAAAGAAGCCCATCGAGGAAAAAAGAAAGAAGAAAAAAAAAAATAAATAAATACAAAGTCGAAGGTGCTCAGAGAGCACTGCACTACTCGACATGCAGGGACGCAGCCAGATGCAAAAATGCTCAATCTTGACCTCTCATAACATACGCACACACACAGCTTGACAGTCTACTCATCCGATTTGTTTGATCCGCCAAACCAACAAGGATAACTTCGCTCCTTGAGAGAGCTAAAAAAAAAAAAAAAAATCTTGGTAACGTGTACACTCTGGAGTTGGGTCAGTCCAGAAAGAAGAAGAAAAAAAGGAAGAAAGAAAGAAGCAAAAAAAATACGCGTATGTATGCTTGTTTGATAGAAGTCTTTCTCTCTCTCTCTCTCTCTCTCTCGGCTCTGTTAAAAAGGAAGGAGCTAAGGGCTGGTTTCCGAGAAACAACAGACTTTCTGAAGAGGAGGAGGAGGGGGATCTTTGCCAACACCTCAACCAAACAGGAAAAGAAGATTGCTCTCCTAGAATAGTGGAACCGATAGACTCAAGCTACCGCGTTGGCTCTGTCTCAGTTGAATTCCTTACTTTTTTTGAAGGGACAAGTCTTCTTCCTTGAAGAACTATCTTCCTCACGTGTTGTTTTTTTCTTCAACACTCTGGACAAAAAGAAAAGAAAAGAAAAAAAAAAAAAAAAAACTGCTCATCAAACTGACCCACCCCTCGGGCCTTTTAGAGAGAGAAGTAAAACAGGGCTCCAGGATTTGCCGATGTCTTTTTAATCACGGCCGTCTTTACTCGCCTCTGTAGTGCGTGTTTGTGTGTGTTTGTGTTTGTGTGTGTTTTTTTATACTACGTACAGCTTCTGAGCCTCGTGCTTCTACAGGGACTTGGTAGTTGTCTGTGTAAATATCTTTCCCCCCTCCCCTCCCTTCCTCCTCCACCACTCCTTCCCATGCAAGTGAGCCCTATTTCCTGCAATTGAGAAAGAGGAGGAGAGGAGAGGTGGGGGAGGGGGAGAGAAGCCAAGCTGGACTTGTCACCTCATTCGTGACTGGAACCAATTATGACTCCTTCCTTCATACCATTCCTCTTCCTATCATCCCTCCTCCTCTCCCTGATGATAATTATGATGATAATGATAATGATAGTGATAGACAAGTTTAAAAAGAATGGTTTTATAAACAATATACAATGGATTCCAAAAGAACTGTAGACGATGGGCCACTGGGCATTTATTAGTGATTAACATTAAAAGGATAAGGGAGTAGATTTTCTTTTTTGTTGTAAAAATGAGAGAAATCAAAGATAGATTGGGCATGTTTTTTTTTTTTTTTCTTTTCTTTTGAATTATAGAGTACAGGGGTAAATGAGCCAAAAAAAAAAAGGATAACCGTAATAGCATTATTTTTTTTTTTTCCAGCAGGAATGCGGTGCTGCTGGTATTGCGGCGGAGAAAAAAAAAAATAGAAAAAGATAGAAAGGGTCGTTCTCTTCTTTCTCCCCCTCTCCCGGGAGATACAATAAAAATGGGGTGTGTGAGAGAAGGAGGGGAAAGAGTTCGAGCTGGTTTCACTCCCACCACCAACCTTCTTTCTTGGTAGTTGAGGCAGCAGAAACTGGAGTGATTGGCCTCATTTGGGACCGTCTTCGTTCAAGTCCCGGACTCATTGGTCCTACTGCTGCATGGTCATGGATAGGGGGGCTTTGGGGGGCATAGGTGCTTGCAGTTGACCAGGTGGATGATGAAGACCCACGACTCCATCGCTGCTGATGTGGCTGGCGTTGCTGGTACTGTTGCTGCATCTGCTGCATCTGTTGTAGCTGTTGAAGAGAGAGACGCTTTGGACGCTGACCCAATAGCTGTGGTTGCTGGTGTTGTTGCTGCGAAAGAGACCATTGTCCACTACTGCTTCGTCGTGCCTCCTGTCCAGTGAGTTGATCTGGATCATGCTCTGCACGGCTGTCAGGAGTCGAAGTCGACAATGTCAAAGAAGATGGTGATGGGGACGACGACAAGGCGTCACTGATTTCTTCCGAGTCTCGGCTAAAGTCCGGTTCCTCCCCAAAGCGTGCCCGATGCTCACTTCCACGTCCGTGCCCATTGCTCCGCGCGTCATTTTCGGATTCAACGTGGTGTTCCTCTTGTCCATGGGGATGACGCTGTTCATGTTCCAGTCCTTGCTCAAACCCTTCGATTCGCCCATCTTTGGAAAGCGGAGGACTGGGAAGACATCCTTCGGCAAAGCTCAAATCGGTAGACACTGTTTGTTTGCCTTTGTTGGACTTGGGAGAGAACAAGGAGCCGCGCGAGAGAGGAGGCAATGACTGTCGTGAGGAACGACCTGTCCGGGTAGTTGAACTGGTCTCGACACGGCCAACCGAACTCGAACGCTTAAACTCTGTAGGAGAACCCCATGTCCAAGATGATGCTGAAGCTGACGAGACAAACGAAGACGACGCACACTCGGACCCTTGGTCCTCAGGGTTCTGAGGCTGTTTCGTCTGATGGGGATGGTGGGGGTGGCGATGCAGTGCCTGTGGACTGGTAGGTAATGAGATGGGCATAGTAGCTGTCGAATGGCTGCTAGGGGCAGGAGTGGATGGCTGAGTCGAGAACCCAAACACACTCCGGGTTCTCTGTTTTGTTGGCCGTGTGGGTGAGGATGAAAAGAAAGGCAGAGTCGAGGTTCGGTAGAGACCTGGACCTGTAAAAGAACTTGGTCTCTTGACAGGGGGTTGTGGCGATGTTGACCAGGTCGAGACCGAGGCCATTTTCGTACAGGGGATAGAATGATGTGCACCCTCACAGCTGCTTTCGCCATCCCCGTTACAATTGCAACAACAGCAAGACTCGTCGCTGAGGGTGGGCACGACGGTCAAGGAGCACTGGGTCGAGGAGGAGATGGAAGAAGTAGAGGCAAGCGTGTCAACAGAAGCTGATAGTGTGCCTGAGCATCGACGTTGCGGTGGTGGCATCGAGAGGTGGTGGTGAAGTCGGTGGGGATGATCGAGTGGTTGAGAGCCAGGGTTTGGACTGACGGAGAAGGACTTTGTTCGGCGTTTGTTACGCTGGCTCTTGATCCAAGCCCAAACACCTTCATCTTTGTGTTTCCTGCCATCTGTGCCAAAAAGGTGATCCAGGAAGGACATGTTGCTAGAGGATCGAAAGCAAAGTATTGCGGTAGAGGAAGTAGATAGTGATACGAGTGAGAAAGGGAGCGTAGAGAAGGGTAAAAGAAAAGGGCAAAAGGGTCAGATTTATATGTTTAAAAAAATAGTAGAAGAACAGGCGGATGAGAACGGGAAGGAGAGGGGGCTCGATAAAAAAAAAAAAAAAAAAGGCTGAGAGAGAGAGAGAGAGAGAGAGAGAGAGAGAGAGATTGGGAGAGCAGGAGCGCACAATGACATCCAGAGTGGGCAGGTCGTGCGATGATATGGCTTCATATGCTTGTTACTCCTGGCTCTGATCCTAATCATGCTCCTGAAGCGGGAGTCAATCCATGCAAGCCAGCAGGGCGGTGAATTACCTCGGAGATCGATAGACGTCCATGTTGGTACAGCGGCCGTGAAGCAGACAGGCCTTCTGCTGTTACAGAAGCTGCACGCAAGAGTGATGCGGGGAGTGGGAGCGAAGGCGAGTGAGATTGGGAAAGGCAATAAAGGGAAAAAAAAAAGACAAAGGTGGGAGTTGACGGGAGTGAGTGCAACAAGTGGCCGAGAGACGAAATGAGCTGGTCGAGGTCGACAAAGCGAGGCACGAGAGCGATTGCCCTGACAAAAAGTCCCTGTGCAGGTCGTTGTCGTTGTTCGTGGAGGATTAGCGAGCGTGGAAATGCACGGTGAGGGCAGTGAGGAGGAGGAGGAGGAGGACGTCGAGGAAGAGCGAAGAGAGTGCAGAGGAACAGGAGAGCTGGTGGGCGAGCAAAAGGGCGAGACCAAGAGATGAGCGAGAAAGGAAAGAGACAAAGCGGAAGAGAGAAGTAAAGGAAAGAGGGAAGAAGAAGAAGAAAGAGAGAAAGAGAGAGAGAAAATGGCCCCGGCTGGAGAACTGGAGAAAGAAGAAGAGGACAAGAGCGGTCCTATCAGCGGGGTGGTACTCGAGAGCCGAGCCCAACGTGCGGAGCAAGGACAGTGCTCACTCCTCTCCGCCATGGCCACATCCACTTCTGCACCCTCTTCTTGCTCTCTCTCTTTTCTTTCTCTCTCCCCGATCCGGGTCCAGTTCTGTCCCGCTTGTGCACCCCTGCCATCCTTTCAAGATCCACGCTCTCGATGCTGTCGAGGTCGCGCGCACCTCTGCCTTCTCCCCTCCCCCTCCCCTGGCTTTCCTTGCCGTGTCTCCCCTCCGTTGTAGTTTCCTCCGCTGCCTCCTGGTCTATGTCTGCGCCTTTGTGTCTCTTTGGCTGTGGGCCGTGGTTTGGCCTTTACACTCTCAGCGAGGTCAGCCTATCGTTCATTTCGGACCACGATCTTTCAATCATTGGGCCTGCATTAACAGGCATCTTCTTGGCTGAGTACAGCCCAAGACCCAGCCTGTTTTCTTCACAACTCCATTGCCAATGAGAAGAGCGAGAGCCGGAGCGAGAGCAAGCCAAGCCCGCTGCACGATAGCCAACGCGGCTCCAGGGTAAGTTGGAAGGATGAGAGAGGGGAAATGACCCAGGCAACCCATGCATTTGGGGTGGATGTCTTATCGCTCTTGAGCAGTAATAAAAGAAAAAAAAAATAGCCAAGAGACCTTGAAAGTGAGACGATTTGCCTCATGGAAACCATTGGGAGAACAGCAGTGGCCCAACATCACGAGAGAACCGCACCGATCAATAGGTTCACACCATTCGCCTCTCTCCACTATCACATACCACGAAGCACGTATCTGCTCCTTCTCATTTGGTCACCCTTCTCCTTCCTTCCCTTGCCTTGACACACACACGACCCTGATAGCGTGTTTCCCTGCTCCCCCTCCTTCTCCCTGTCCTCATTTTGAAGTATACAGACGACAGAACAACTCGGCCCTTTGAAATGCCGCAAAAGAAGTAGTGTAACAAACAATTCAAGCCCAAGTGGCCATCTGGACATCTGGACAAACGAACGAACCGTCTTCTAGGCCACGCGCACATGTGGATTTGCGATGATACCGCCCTTTGTGTGTGTGTTTTCACAGTACCAGTCGAGACTTTGCGCGCCAAAGCGAGCTATTTGGCAAAGTGTGTCCATCCTCACTGGGTCTCTGTGTCACCACGGTAGCCCGGCACACTTCCTCCCGAGCGGCGACTCAGTTGCCTCCATCCTACTGTCAAGGGTCGATCAAGCGCAGACAAAAGTAAAGGGGGAGAGAAAAGGGACGCGGGAAAATGGTAGAGAACGTAAAAAAAAAAAAAAAGGTAGAAAAGAGAAAGACGACGATTGAGAAAGAGTCGGCAACAGAAAAAAAAAAAAAAAAACGCCTCTCCCCTTCTTCTTGCTTGTGCATGTCTTTCTTCTTTCCAGCTAGGGACAGAGGTCAACAAGTCAAAACGCAGAGTCCAGGCCCCGCCCAGAGTCAGGACAACGTGTCCACCAAATCTGATGCTTATTTGCGGGGGCCCTTTTTTCTTTCTTTCATCGCGTCAGAGATGCCGAGGGAAAAGGACGACTGGATAATGTCCATCGTTGCCCCCCACAAATGCTTCGCAATGCGCATAGTTCCTTCTCTCTCTCTCTCTCTTTCTCACACTCACACACACTCACACTCACTCCCCGCGGCAGCCCTTGAATATGAGAAAACAAGGACCTACAGTCATTGTACATTCCCCGGGATGGTCGATCTTCCGCTGTCCTGCTCTCTTTCTCTTGCACGACCTGCTCTTGTCATCATCTCTTCCTCCTCCTCTTTCTCCTTTTTTTTTTTTTTCTCCCTGTTCCTGAGAATTGCCCATTGGTGCGACTTGCCACAGGACCACAGGACCACTTTCTTTGGTTATCCAAGAAACGGAGTGCAAGAGCAGATTGAGACCAGGTCTTCACACACACAGGGGTGCCCAGGGATTGACAAATAACACCTTAGGACAACAAGAGATTATTGACTGAGACGAGTTGAAGATAGAAAGCGAGAAAGTGTGTGTGAGAGTGAGCGCGGGTATATGTGGAACGACCTTCTGAAGGAACCAAGCAAGAGAGAGTGAGAGAGAGAGCGAGAGAGAGCGAGAGAGAGCCCGATTGGAAAGAGACGTGCCAGAGCAAACAAAATGGACCCACTTCTGAACAGGGAGCTGAGAGTATGCTCGCCTTGCAGTCAAAAGTCCTGCAGGCAAAAAAACAAAAAATCAAACAACCGCTATCATATGCATGTCCGAACAGATGGCATTTTCGGATGCATGCCTTCTTTTTGTCCGTTATGTTGTGTCCATTAGTCCAAGGGCGGACGGACAAAAAAAAAAAAAAAATCAAAGACCCCTCCTCTACTCTCGCAACGCCTCACTCCAAAAATACGCCTCACCCCCTCCCCCCAAACCCAATTCAACAATTACAAGAACAAGCTCCAAACGGAATCTATTTTGCGCTGTGTATGTACTGTACAATGCGTGCATGCACTGCAGCCTGAAAAAATAACCCCCCCAATCATCGCAGTGAAATGAACACAGGTCTTCTCTTTTCCTCCAAGCAGGTATTGACTACATACATCCCTTACTTGCGCTTCCCGCGCCCCTTCTTGCCCTTTCCTCCACGTCCACGCTCGTCTTCGGAGGAGTAAAAGTCGTCCTTGGAACTGAGCGCGGGCGAAGCTCCTGAACCTGAGGCAATTGTTCCCGAGCCTACAGTCGTCACCGTCGCGTGTCCCGTCTCCTTGATATGATTAAATAGCTGGTTCTTGCTCTCAAAGTCTGCCTTACATACTCGGCACTTTAACGCTCCTACTCCTCCTACTCCTCCTGCAGCAAGCTATATTCATTTTCACACGGGTATGAAAGGAACAAAAGGTTTTAGGAAAAGATACTAATAAAAATACCCATGCAAGTCGGCAAATCCTAGAAAGATCCATCCATTCCATGAAAAATATTAAAACATCCTTTTTTTTCTTTCTTTCTTTCGTAGTATGAAAAAAAAAAAAAAAAAAAAGTCCTTTTGTCTGCCTACCTTTTGGGCTGCTGCATCCGATCGCGCCTTTCGCTTTGCCTTGCCACTCAGCTTTTTTCCTTTAGCTCCGTCAGGTCCATCAGCATCTGGTGACTCAGCTCTTGATCCAGGCGCCGTCGATAAGGCAGGTGTTCCTCCCTGCTCATTGTCTTCTAGACCCTCCGTCTCGCCTTCATCGCTGTCATCAAAGCCGCTCTTCTTCTTGGGCTGTTTCTTATTCCCACGGAGGTTTCGACTAGGCGTGCCATTTCGAGACCGATTCGCGGACGCGTTGAGGCGCATGGAGCCGAGCAAATCCACAAGATCATCCTGGTCCATCTCCTCCAGCTGTGTCTCGTCGACTACGCCATCCTGATCTGCAAATTGAAATTGCTCTACACCCGTCGCTGTTGACATTACGTTCTTTTTCTTGTTCTTCTTTTTGGACTTTAGTGAAGAATAGGTTGGTACAGGTGCGACGATCTCTTCTTCACTGTCCTCATGGAAACTGATCGCCTCTTCTACCTCATCTTCCGAAGGGGGCTTTTCTTTGGACTGTCTGCTCTTGGTTGCTTCAGTCATACGCAATAGTTCGGCATCCTCGTCTTCATCCAACTCTTCATCATCCACTTCGTCTCCTTGGTTATCGGATTCACTCAGGTCCCTCATCATGTCCTCTTCGTGCATCAGCTCGAGTCGAATATCTTCGACCGCCTTCAAGTGTCGTTTGCTCCGCTCATGATTCTTCCATTGTCTTTCTGACTTGAATGTCTTGTCACAGACGACACACTCGAACTCTTGATCATAAAAACCATCTTCTGGACCTCCTGCTCCATATTGACCCTGCTCCTCTCCTTGATCCCCTTCCTGATAATCATTCTCATCTTCGTCCTCATCGTCTTCATCCTGAACCTTGGCCCAATCCTGTTCCCGGTATTGTTCAGCTCGAACACGAAGCATTTCCTTTTCACGTTCCAGTCGTGCCTTTGTCTCTGCTTTGGTTTGCTCCTGGCGCTGTTTTTGTTGCTCCTGATAGGCCATGAATCGAGGGTCACGTTTCCTGACGTAGGCCGCAAGGGACTAATTTAGATACAAAAAGATCCCGTTGAGCAATAAGAAGTCAGTTACCACTGATCTCCTCTCTCCAATATCAAAAAAAAAAAAAAAAAAAAGGAATCTCCATGAAAAGCAATGCGCTTACCAGAACAGTGTCATTAAACTCTTTTCGGGCCGTATCTCTGAACTTTTTGTTCTCCTTTTCCATTGCCCTCCGAACTCTTCGATCCGGTGCTTCCGAGAGCCTAAATTTGTCGCACCATGAAAATGATTTGACTGTCGAAAAAGTCAGCCAGGCATTGTAAAACTGCTTGACATCATCTCCTCCCATCGACGTCTCGGGATTCGCCTCGTACACGGAGGCAGATCCGCCAAAGGTTGGGAAATGAGGAGGAGAGGCCCGGGAAGAGGATGAGTCGTTTGCCAGTGAAAATGCTTCTTCTTCTTCCTGAGCCAGCTTTTCAAAAATGTTTCTATACACAGCATAAAAGCCCTTTAGAAAAAGAAAAGTTGATGGTTAGAAGATAACTCAACGATTGAACACAAGCGGAGAAAAAGAGGAAAGAATCCAGCTTACTTCTGCATTGTTCTTGAAGCCCTTATAGATCGTGCTGCTAAAATACTTCATTAGATCGGCACTCGTTGTTCCAGCTACTCCTTCTGCCTGATCCGATTTTTCATCTACAAGGGATTGGAGAAGAATACGAGAGAAGGAAGGACAATCAACACAATGGTTAAAAATTCGTAGGCAAGAGATCCTAGGCCAATCTCCATGATATCGCAGTCCTGATCCAGTTCTTCTTTCTTCTTTACCTCCTCGGAGAATGGCGTCGCGATGAGAGTCATACCATGCGCGCTCCTGTGGATCGGACAAGACCTCGTATGCTTCTGCGATAGACGCAAACTGTTTTGTGGCCTCTTCGACCCTATGGTGATTTTTATCTATTAAAGGAGAGAGGGAGAGAAAGGGGCGAAGCGGGAAGGACACAGCGATGACGCTGATTAGAACGGCCGAACAGAGGATAAAACAAGAGCTGGTTAGTGGGCCAGGCAACAGAGGAAAAAAAAAAAATCTCACCTGGATGCCATTCTAATGCCTTTTTCCGGTATGCTTTTTTAATGTCAGTCTCGGATGCGTTCTTCTCCACGCCGAGGACGACGTAATGACAAGTTCTCATGGCTAGAGCCTAGCGAGTCTACTGGAATGAGGGGTGTAGAAAATAGGAATGCTGAAAGGAAGTGAACGGGGGAATATACAGTGGAGATGCCGCACAGAAAGAAGGTGATTTAGAAAGAGGAGGGGTTGAGTAGAGAGAGGAAAAAAACAAAAAAAAGAGGTGATGCAATGGATAAAGGCAAGAGAACTTCTGCGGGCAATGGAGTAGAACTGCGGCTCGTTTTCAAAGGCGCGCTTTTTTTTTTTTTTCCCTTTCTCCACGCCTCGATAAACAGCAGTCACTCCCCATGAGTCTTCGGGAGAGACCTGATCAACTTCCTTCTGCTCATTCTTGTCCCTGCAAACCCGACATTTGAACATCGTCCGTCCAGAAGAGTCCATAGAACATCATGCTCAGGAGTGCCACAAAACCTATTCTCAAGAGTTCTCAAGCTCTCTCATTACGTCCGTGCATCGCCCAGTCTCCTTCGGCCCTGTCTTTTTCGACCTCCTCATGCCACACCCTTCTAGTTACTAGAGCCCAAGGACCTGGGTCCTCTCGGATACTGCCATCCTCCTCCTCCTGGCTCCAAACAAGACATCTCTCCACTACCACTGCCACACCAGGAACTACAGCCACTATCCATACCCGATCTGTGCTTCCCAACAAGACAATTAAATCCATTCTTGCCACAGCAGCTCCAGAGACACCCAATGTCAAGATCCAAGGATGGATTCGCTCCACGCGTCAACAAAAGAGCGCCACATTTATTGAGGTTAACGATGGATCAAGTCTCAAGGGGATACAGGCAGTCCTGAGTGGTGGTCAAGGCAAAGGGTAAAGTGAAGCTGAAGAGAAGAGGAAGGAGAGCATGTGCAGCCGTTTAAAGAGTCAATTGAAAGTAATTGGATGATGAAACACTCACTTATGTTCCAAAATACCTCTCCCTCTTCCCTTCTCTCTCTCTCTCTCTCTCTCTCTCTCTCTCTCTTTGACGTATTCAAATAGTTTGGTGGCAGGAACAAGTGTCGAGTTGAAGGGCACACTAGTCCAAAGTCCAGGAAAAGAACAGGCTCTTGAGCTTCAAGTTGATCAGCTAAAAGTCATTGGATCTTGTGATGGAGAGGTAAAATTTATTGATATTATCTCTCCCCTCTTCTTCTTTATGGGAAGTGGATATTAGATGGACAATATTCGAGTGTTGACCATGCGGAGCAAATTATTCATCAATAAGGAGGAAAAAAAAATATCTTGCCCTCATTTACACAAAGACGTCCCCCCCCAGCTCCCTCCTCTGAACACAAAGAAAGACTCTCTACTGTCACTCTAACCTTCTCTTGATCTGCACTCTTCAATGGAATAGACATACCCCTTACAGAAGAAGCGTCATAGCTTCGAGTTCCTAAGAGAAATCTCGCATCTTCGTTCAAGAGCCAAAACTGCCAGTGCAATTCTCCGACTCAGAAATGCTGCTGCTTGGGGTTTTCAAAAGTTTTTCGAGGTGCGAATTCAATCTCTTTAAGAAAACAACTCGCTTTCTGATCTGGAAGAAAGAATGATATATTGACCCTCTCAGCTTGGTTCTGTATCTTTATCTGACAAATAGTCGCAAGAGTTTGTTCAGGTCCATACCCCAGTATTGACCAGCCACGACTGTGAAGGTGGAGGAGAAGTTTTCAAGATTGCTCCTCGGATATCTGCTCGTGCTCAACAACTTTATGATGCTGCCCAGCAACAGACTTCTCCCAACTCGACCGAGACCACAATTCAGAACCAGTCGGGTCCTGCTCCCTCAGAATTCTTTGGCTCACCCACCTACTTGACCGTCTCAGGTCAACTTCATCTAGAGATTATGGCCAGTGCCCTGTCTCGTGTCTTTACCATGGGTCCTGTTTTCAGAGCTGAACCCTCCATGACACCTCGTCATCTTTCCGAATTTTGGATGTTGGAGGCTGAGATTGCATTCTTGGACAATCTTGAGGATCTCCTCAAGTTCTCGGAGGCATGTATCCAACAGACAACCCAATACCTGCTCGAGACTTGCCCCGAGGACATTGACTTGTTGTCCACCTGGGTTGACAAGTCGCTCAAGAGTCGATTGGTTCAGTTGGCAGGATTGAACAAAGATCAAGCTTCCTTCCAAAGAATGACCTACACTGAAGCCGTCCAGATCCTGCAGGATGCTGCCAAGTCGGGTCAAGTCCAGTGGGAATACCAACCAGAATGGGGTGCAGGTCTCCAGAGTGAACATGAAAAGTGGTTGGCAGGTGAATACTGCAAGGGCCCCGTGTTTGTGACTGATTACCCAGCAGGCCTCAAGCCGTTCTATATGCGCAAGAATGATGACTCATTGCCCCGACAAATCGAAGGAAAAGAATCGAACCAGGAGGACAAAACGACAGTGGCATGTGTGGATCTTCTTGTGCCAGGCATTGGTGAGCTGTTGGGTGGTTCGATGAGAGAGGAACGGTTAGATGTGCTCCAAAACCAGTTGAAGGACTTTGGATTATCTGAGGAGGAATACCAATGGTATCTGGACCTGCGTCGGTATGGAAGTGTCCCACACGGAGGTTGGGGCATTGGATTCGAGCGCTACATGTTGCTCGTGACAGGAATGGAAAATGTTCGGGACGTGATTCCGTTCCCAAGATACAACAACCACTGCAAGTTCTGAAGGAGGGGGGATGAAAGAAAGAAAGAAAAAACATAGAATAATAAAGTAGGCAGAAGAACCAAAGGGCGTTAAAAGAATGTCGCAGTAATCATAGGAGGATAAACAATTAAGAGTATAGAGAGGCGATGTACAAAAGAGACGCGCAAACGGTCTAGATTTGCCTTTTTGTTCTATCTGCCCCGTTCATTGGGGATGTCTCTGGTGACATCAGATTGGACGCCTTCCGAAGACGGAGGTCCAATGCTGAGGGCCGTCTATGGTAAAGCCTCCATATCCCATTCGCCCAATTCTCTCACCTCTTCGTTCTCCATATCCTCTTTCCCACTCCTCTCCCTTTTGTCACACCAAACAGTTGGGCCAGACAAGTGCAACAATGTTATTCCACTCGGATGACACACCTCCTCTTCTTTTTCTCCTCCTGGGACAGCACGGAGCGCGACCCGGGATGCCGGGACCGCACCAAAAAAAAACGGCGAGGGGGGCGTTGGGTGAGAGATGGGAACACGGGACCTTTTTTTTTTTTTTTCAAACGCTCTTCTCTTTTTGAGAAAACGCTCTTCGATCTTTTTCGGAAGATGGGAAAATTTGAAAACATTCGAAAAAAGCGGATGGTCAATCGTTATCATGGATTGATCAAAGTTTTCCCTATTTTTTTTGTCTTTTTCTCTTTTTTCTCTCGTTCGTTTCTATCTTCCCATGTACCGTACCCGTTAGGCAAAAGACTTGAGGTTGCACTGTATCTTTGTCATCTTTTGTCCGGAAAGCACCTTTTTATTCCTTTCGCTGCGCTGGTTGGTCCGACCATGGCGCCTCTCTCTCTCTCTCTCTCTCTTCTTTCCTTTCCTTTGACCACAATCGGACGGGGGAAACGCCCAAGGTCCACAAATCAAACTCTTCAACTACACCCGAATTAGGACAAATGATTAAGCCAGCTAGTTATTCAGTAGTTCTACTCTGTTTGAATTTATGGTTCACATTTCTTTGCGAACGCTCAACCCTTCAGGTTGTCGCTTGCTAGAGACGTCAACAGAAGATACTCCTTTTTTTTTTTTTTTTTTTTTTTTTTTTTTTTTGGAAGAACTCCTTCCGCACTGCCTCACTTATCTTCGTCAGGGAAATCGCTGGTTCTTGCCTTAGGCAAACCTGAAGCAATGATACCAATAAAATGTCGTCTCATTTCTCCTTTATCTACCTACTCTGGAATAACTACCGATCTTTCTCCAGCGTGGAAGAAAAAAGAATCAGTCATAGGAAGATATAGGCATATTCTGTGCAGTAAAACAAATTTAACAGTAGAGAGTATTCATTGATTTGGGTCGATGACATCGACCAGCACATAGAAAATGGGGTTTTGATCATACTTGCCTGGAGATTGTGGCCGCTGATGAAATCACTCTCCCTCCGCACCTCAATCAACCTTGAATCGTACGAGCGTGGACTGATCGTTAGAAAGATTGCATTTGCCGCCTTGGTCATGCAGCTACATCAAACTTGATCTTCTCAAAGTCTCTATCCCTCCCTCCCTCCCCCCTTATAATTGAATATCGGTTGACATCCGCTTTCAAAAACTACATGAAAGTTATTGAGCTTCACATTGGTATTTTTCTTCCGGCAAAAGATGCCAGTGGGTCTCGATGAGCTCCACCCAATACCAAAGAGGGAGCCCCTCCTCATGGGCGCCAATACACTGCGGAACACTGCTTTCTTTGTCTCTTTATGCCTCTTCAAGAACTGCGCGATGCCAAAGCGAGATTCCTTGTCCTTTGAGAAGAAATACAGAATGATTGAATAGCCTCTTAGAATATGTTTTTGATTCAGTCATTTCTCTCTCTCTCCTTTTACAAAGAGGAATGGCGGGTGTGTTAAACTCCCCAACCATTCATTCTCCCCCTCTTTTCCCCCTCCATTCTCGTTTTTCCGTTTCGTTTCGTTTCGTTTTAATTATATGAGTTTATTGATCGCAAAAGGAAGGATTTTTTTTTCTTGTCAAAAGAGTGCAAGAGTGAGAGTGAGAGAGTAAGAAATGTGGGGGACAATGCTGCGAATCCGCAGCTACTGTCGGAAATCAATGTATGCTGGTGCTTGAGTTCTTGTGGCAAAAATGGGTAAGGAAAGATATCAAGTCTTTTTTTCTTTTTTCTTTTTTTGTTTTTGTTTTTTGTTTTTTGTTTTTTTGTTTTTTTTCCCCATACTATCTGTTTACAAAGGAAAGGAGGAAAGGAAATGAAAGGGAGAGAAAAAAAAAGAAAAAGAAAAAGAAAAAAATGTACAAGAAAGGATGCAACAAGAAAAAGAAAAAGGAGAAAAAAAGAGAATGGTAACACGCAAAATTAAGATGAGGATAAACTACAGACTTCAGAACAGACACGATGGGAAGAGAGAGAGGAATAAGAATGCTACTGTGCAGCAACGCAAAGGAAAGAGAAAAGAAAAAATAAGAAAACATACTTTGCTCAAACGCGTCGGAATCAATATGCGAAGACGTGGCCAGAAAAGAACAACAAAAGAAGGGTAGACATAAGAGCCAAGAAAAAAAAAGAAAAAAGAAAAAAAGAAAGCAAAAAAGGCCGGTCCTATACCATGATGCTCGACTCGATTATGGCCTGCTGTTGTTGAGGAGTCATCGGCAGGGTCGATCCATGTGGAAAGTTGGCATTTGTAAAGGCATCTGCTTGGATCGAGGCTGTGCTTGAATAAGAGGCCGTGTACTTGCCAATGATCTTCTTGAGAGCATAGGGCAGTACCTTCCATGGGAAGACCTTTACGTCCTTTTCAATGTTCCTGGGCTTGGGGTTAGGGAAGCTCATGATCAACTTGAAAAACTCGGCACTCTCTGGTTTGCACTTTGAAACCGTGATCGGCCGAAATCCTTCTAGGTTGCGACGGATGCGATTCTTCTCTTCCACAGTGAAGCGGACTGCAATCAACGACTCGAGCAAATAGATGCAATCGACCGAGGTCAGGAAGCAATCATTCTTCTCAGCCCAGTAGATGCAAGAGACCACAATGCTGTTGGGTTGACGTTCTGCGGGAGCCACAGGCGCAAAGCTGCAATGAATATCATTTCCATCCTGTCGACGCCAGAACTGGACCAAACGACGATGAGATTCCCACTCTTCACCGCTCCAGTTGATCGCCATGTCGTCCATATTGCCTGTAAACTTTAAGTTTGCCTTGTTGAGCAAGTTGGCATAGGGGTTGTAGTTGGTCAAAGGGAGGCTTGACCCGATGGCCGTGCTGGGATGGGGCTGAGGCAAGTAGGCAGAGGGGGCAACAGGCTGGGGATGATGACTATGGATATAACTGCTGCTGCTGCTGTTGGATGCCGACGTGGTCACCGTTGCCCCTGTTGCTGTCGTGGCGGGCAGAGTGTAAGCTGAGCTGACGGGGAGGTCGGCTTGAGAGTATGCAGGCAGATGAGGAGCGAGCATTTGGTCTGTAGGATTGTTAAGAAAGAGAGATAGAAGAGATTAAAAGCCGACGTTAGATTATCGATGACGACGATTGCATACTAGTTGGCCGTTCGTTCACCAAGCGCAGGCCCTATTGCAATATTGCTCTTTAGGGGATCGGGGGACAGAGTAGACAGGGTACAACGGATGGATGGATGGACAGGGGTGGGGGTACAGGGTGTTCAACCGCCTGACTTGAAAATAGAACAAATAAGAGATACGTACTGGTACTGTAGTATCCAGAGCGCACATAGGCAGGGCTGCTCATGGGAGGGCGAGAGCCATAGGGACTTGGTGGTTGCAAGGGCTGGCCGTAGAGACCACTGTCGTAGGCAGCGGAAGAAGCCATTGTTGCGTAGTCATCGTCTATGTGAGGATGAGAGAAAGAGAAAGAGAGAAAGAGAGAGGAGAGAGAGAAAGAGAAGGAGAGAGGGGAACACAGGAAAAAAAAAAAAAAAAAAAACGCCAAGAATAGAGTTCATTAGTACTAGACAACAGAACAAACGGCCGACCATGCTCTCTTTTTTTTTTTTTTTTTTTGTCCTCTTGTCCTCTTGTCCTCTTCACCTTTCCTGAGCAAGGGATACAAATCCAGCGCTCTCACGCTTGACGTCAGTCCCGGCTGGGTGCTGTAGGGAACATGACGACCCGTAGTGTCTGTTTTTTTCACAACCTCTTCTCTCGCTCACTTTTTTGATTTCTTTCTCTTTTTCCAATCTTCATTTCCCATGTTGCCCAAATGGCCCCAAAGGAAATTATATTTTCCTTTTGAGCCAGAATGGTGGGAGAGAGAACTGGCAATCCGAAAGAGATTATTCGCTATCGCTCGTTGAGCCATTCACCCACCCATTTCTCTCTCTTTTCTTTCCTTTCAAAAAAAAAAAAAAAAAAAAAAAAAAAAAAAATCCCCGCGGGAAAGAACCTCCACTATGCAGCTTGGATATACTTACGACGTGGAGCAAGGTTGCCGCCCGCCATAGACGTGGGCGTCGACGGCGCAAGAGGCGAGAGCTGTGACTGGGTAGAAGCACCTGTGCCAGAGAGATCCAATTCGGGGAGAAGATGTTGCTTCTTGTTCATGGCTCCACCGGGACTTGCGGGCGCACTCTGACCATACAGCATCTTGTCGCCCGATCTCTTGTTGCTGTTACCCTGTGACAAATCTATTGACATGCATGACAGGGCGGACGAAGGGAAAATGGAGAGAGAGAGAGAGAGAGAGAGAGAGAGAGAGAGAGAGAAAGAGAGAGAAGAGGAAAAAAAAAAAAAAAAAAAAAAAAGGTACACCAACGAGTACATGAGAATCAAAGCGATAGGCAGAGATTGGGTACAGGCACCAAAAAAGAAAATGACCTTGACTTTTTTTTTTTTTTTTTTTTTTTTTTTTGACTGACAAATGCCAATAAGAAAAACTTACCATCGTCATAGTACGAGTAGTCACCGAATGGCCAGGATTCCATAACCATGTCATTCTCCATCTGGAGGACATAGAGTGGGACTTTGTTGACAAACCATTTCGTAATGGCAAAATTTGGAACAGTGCAAGAAAGAGTGATATATCCATTGGCAGCATATTGCTTCGTGTCAACAACCAAGGTGCCGAAACCAATACGAAGGGCCTTGTCCGAGTTGGATTGGAGTGTGACGGTAAAGGTCTGGCCCTCGGGACCATAATGTGGGCTGTACTCGAGAACCTTGGGCGGGTCCATGGCAAGGGGCAACTGTCCTTGCTGGGCCTGGGACGACAGGGGAGAGGCAGCAGCAAGGGAGGAGAGAGAAGAGGCCGAGGACTTGAGGTTGGTAGAGAGATGGTCAGGTTGGGGAGAGTTTTCGTGGGTGTGCTGTGCGGTAGAAGGGGAAGTATGTGCGGGGGATGTGTGTGGTTCTGGCATGGCGGCAAACTTTCGTGGTTCAAAGTCTGTGGAGTAGAGTGGAGTGGAGTGGAGAGAGAGAGAGAGAGAGAGAAAGGAGAGAGAGAGATGGATGAGTGGGTGTAAGGGTGAAACGGTGTGTTTGGGAGCGTGTTTTGGAGCGTGTTTGTCAAGAGTGAGACGGATAAGAGTGAGGTTCGAGTAGTATTCGGGAGAGGGGGAGGGAGTGGGGAAGAGAGAGAGAGGGAGAGGAGAGAGAAGAGAGAGAAGAGAGAGAAGAGAGAGAAGAGGAGAGAGAAGAGAGAGAAGAGGAGAGAGAAGAGAGAGCACCGTTAATTTCAATCGTCTGAGATTCGACCAGAACCTCGGGAGAAGAAAGGAGAAGAGAGAGAGAGAGAGAGGAGAGTGAGGGTGAGGGGTGGGAGAGAGAGAGAAAGGAGAGAAGAGAAAAGAAAGAGCCAAAGTGATCGACAGGAATATGCGAGCGTGCTTTGTGAGCAATGCAACGGACAAGCGTGAGAGCACAGAGAGAGACAGAGAGACAGAGAGAGAGAGAGAGAGAGAGTGTGTGTGTGAAGAAAGGGGACCAAAAAAAGGAGAGAAAGAGAACTATCCATGGAAGCATCGTTGCAGTGTCAGTGACTTACTCTGGATTGCAGACATATCCATGGTGGCGTATGTGTGTTTTGTTTGTGTGGTGTGTGGTGTGTGTGTGTGCGTGTGTGTGTGTGTATGTGTATAGGTGTGGGTGTGTGCAGGTGAGTGAATGGATGAGTGGTTGGGAATGCGTGTAATAAAAAAAGAGCCGAGAGAAAGAAAGAGAGGCCGATCCAATGGAGAATGAAACTGATTCCGTCAATGGCGTTGGTGACTGACAAGAATGAGGAGATCAAACAGACAGACAGGTTGCACTGGTCGAATGAGTCGAGGCTTTCTTGATGACTTGAAGACGAAAGACAAAAAAAGGAAAAAGGGTTTGGACTGGGTTATTTATCGGGTGGTCAGAGAAAGATCAGATCGAGAGAAGAGAGAAGAGAGAAGAGAGAAGAGAGAAGAGAGAAAAGAGAGAAGAAGAGAAAGTGTTTGGACCGAGGTAAAGAGAGAGCGGGAAATAGAAAAAAATGAAATTCAACAACGACTGGGCCAGATGGAAAGGGCTGGTCTGGTCTGGTTTGGTCTAGTCCAAGAAGAGACAGACTGGAAAGAGTGATGGTGCTTCGAAAGAGAAGGAAAAGAGCAAAGAGAAAGAAAGAAAGAAAAAAGCGATGCTGTGCTTGTTTCTCTCTCGTACTCGGTGCTCGATCCGCTCCTTTTTATACGACCCCCTCATCGAGGACACCCTGCGGGCGATGATGGCGATGATGGCGATGATGTGGGTGTGCGGCCTCCTGATAGGCCTGTCTACCGCTCTCTCACGGTGAAGAGACAGAGGAAGCAATTAAGGAGAGAAGGAGTGGTGCCATGGCAGAAGTGAGAGAGAGAGAGAGAGAGAGAAAGAGAGAGAGAGAGAGAGGGAAAGAGAAAGAGAAGAGTGCGAGAGCGAGAATAGTGAACAGAGAGTGGCCGAGAGAAGGGACCCGTAAACCGTCGTCATCGTCAGAAAAGAGATTGGGCCTCGACCCCTTCAACCCTCCTCATTGGCTATCCTCGAGCCTGTCCCATGTCACCGCACCCGCTTCCTCATCACATTCCTTGTTCGTTCACCAGAAGGCCGCCGGTCGCTCGACCAACCAGCGGGCCCCCATGAATGGCACGTTGGAGATGACAGCAGACATCAACGATAAAATCCCTTCCATGACGACTATGACGGACCAAGCAGTCCAGGTGAAAGGAAGAAGGACCAAGGATGAAGCGAAGGAAGGAAAAAAGGGGGGAGGGGTAGATCATGGCACTTGGGGGCAAAGAAAGAACTCACATACTTTGGGATTCGAATGGTCAGAGATGGGGGTATGGGGGGAGGATGACTCTATTTTCCTCCTCTTAATTTGCTTTTCTTACGGCAGCAATGCAGCTGGAAACAAGAGTTGAGTTCGGATTAAAGACTGAGAGAGAGAGAGAGAGAGAGAGAGAGAGAGAGAGAGAGAGAGAGAGAGAGAGAGAGAGAGAGAGAGAGAGAAAGCAAAGGGGTAGGATGAGAAGACGGATCGATGTAAAGAAAATAGGAGAAAGGGGTGTGTTCAGGATAAACGGTGAGACAACGAGAAAAAAAAAAAGGACTGCCCCGCAGAGGTTGATCAGGTATGACTCCAAGGTGGGATGGGATCTGGATATAAAGCATATAGCCATCGCCCACAAGCCAGCGAACAGCAGACAGCGGATAATCCGGCCGGGACTGATTGGAACGCGCATGAGGATGACAACTGGGCAAGGCTGGTTGCTTTTCCAGGAGCAACGCTCGAAATCAGCCCGATTCATGCATGGCCGAACAGCGGCTGACAGGAAAGGGTGGGGAACACGGGTTGCTTATATCCACAACCAGGTTGGATTTAAATTCAGCCCAAAGAAAAAAAAAAAAAAAAAAAAACGCCTCTGCAGCCTCCATCTTGATCAGACTCGACAGACAATGATCCAACGGTCCCCTTCCCTTGCATCCCCTGCACCGTCTCCTTTTCCCAACAGACAAGAAACATCGCCTCGGCTCCAAAGAGAAAGGACCCCCACAGTCAGGACAACGAACAATGTGGTGTGTGTGTGAGCATGTGAGTGTGTGAGTGCGAGTATACTCAAATGTCTGTGTCAACCCAGGAAGACGGGACAGGCGAATGCCTGGCAGATAGTCAAAGGTTACGATTGAGCAAGTGTTGGACCCGAGTAAAGCCTAGGACGTCCTAAGGAGAGAACGTTGACGTATGTAGGGGGCGTGTGGGTTCTAGAAGAAACCGTCTCAAGGGCCAACGAATTAAAGGGTCCCTTTCTTCCCTGTACTGTGACACAGAAGGTTCGCTGTGCTCGGATCCGCTGGTGCATGCGTACGCAGAGAGCATAGCAAACACTCCGAGAGGAGAAGCGCGCAGACTGGTCGAGTTTAATGCCACATGTGTACATGCGGAGCAAACCATGGCCCTTTCTTTCTTTCTTCCTCTCTCTCTTCTGATCATGCAGGCGCCTTATCACTCTTTTGACTGTACTTGTTCTCTTGGTTGCCGACTTCTCCCCTCCCCCCCTCCCCTCTTTCCTCTCTCTCTCCTCTCTGCACCTCTTTCTTTTCCTTTCTCCCTGCACACACAACCCATTCCTGTGGAGAACCAAGAGGCACAAGCGTGCATATCGCCTCATGCTCTTGTCTCTCTCTCTTCTTTCTTTCTTTCGCTCTGGTCCCTCGTTGGCGCCACTAAGTCATACCTAGGGGAGAAAGAAAAAGAGACTTATGCGTATGCATGCACTCAATGCTGGTGCTGTATGCTGTATGTGTATGCTGTATGCGTATGCTGTATGCTGACGACCCATGTCCATACCAATGGTATGGCAATGGCAATGATGCATGGCCCATAGTCCCACAAACTCGTTCACAGCTGCCAGTCTTCAGGTCTCTCCCCCAAGCAAGATGTCTTGCACCAATCCCATTCCCCTCGTGTATTATTTCAGATGGCTGGCTGGCTGGCCCTTTCATTCTCCCGCACCCACTCACTTTCATACACAGTCAGGGTAAAACCGAGACGGATAAGCTCGTTCCATTTTCTACCGGGCGAACCCTTGGGTTTCGCCTCTTGGAACCCCCTTTTGGAGTGAAGATTGAAAGAAGAACCTACATTGTGTGAGAGAGCTTGTTTGTTAAGCAAAGACTGTAGCGCTGATTTGTACTCGGTGACGCGTGCTACAACACTCAGTCGACTGGTTGGCTAGAGTTGAACAAGGTCCGAAAAAAAAAAAACGTCATCCACCAAAAGGGGATTGGTGTGGGCCACGCAAAGGAAGACGAGACTGGAGGAGAAACTCCGTTCGTGGTTGACTGGGTAAAGAGGAGGAAAAGACAAGAAACCGAGGAGTTGAAGAGAAAAGTTGGAGGGAGGGCAAGTGCGTGCGTGTGTGTGTGTGTGTGCAAAATGCGCGGCGGTGCAAATAGCTCGAGGAAAAGGTGTGTGCGAGGATAACTTCAAACAGTGAAAGAGAATATGCTGAGATAGTGATCTGAAAGCAGTAGGAGGGCAAGAGCGACTGTAGTGAAGGTAGAGCTGGTAGAGGAAAGAAAGAGAGAAAGAGAGAAAGAGAGAGAGAGAGAGAGAGAGAGAAAGGAAGGATCAAGAGAAACAAGGGAATGAAGAGAGTGAAAGAGTGAAAAAGAAGAATGAGAGACGACGGCAAAGGAGCCGCGCTTTATATCTGCGAGGAGACAATGTTCTGTGCAGGCGCAGGCGGGCCGCCCAACCCCCTTCAGGACTAAATACCCACCTTACTCTGTCCAGTAAATGACCAAGGACTGGTCAGCAAGGCCTCATTCCATGCTTGCTCTTGCCTCTATAGAGCTCCTTTCTTCTCTACCCTTCTGCATCCACACTCAAGAGGGCCGACGTCCTCGGTTGCCTCCAGTATGCACACTTGGGTACGTGCTTCGGGTTGAGTCCACTCGGGAAATAGGGACAAGCAACAAGAGCATTGGCCTGTGCTGGCTCTCGCTCCCTCTTTCTTTCTTTCTTACTTTCTTTCTCTTGCTCTCGCCCATACTACCGCGCGAGAGGGTCCTACACGCGCGGTAATGTCTCTGCCCTTCTTTGTCTTGGATGCAAAGAAGCGCCCACAAACTATTGCCATGGGTTGTAATCACTTTCCTTCCCCCCTTTTCCATTTTCTGAGATCTTGCTCTTGCTCTTGCTCTCACTCTCCCTTTCCCCCACAGACACACACACTCCCTCGCTTTCTCGCTCTCTCTCTCCGCTCACTCGCTCATTTACTTTCTCTCTTTGCAATCCCGTGTGCGAGTTGTGCCAAATACTCATCGGTCGGTACTTGACTCGTACAACTCAGTGATCTTTGGTGCCGCATCGGGCTGGCCAAAGAGGCAGAAGCCATCCGCCAAACCATAGAGTATCCTTCGCTGGCTTGTTCAGATACCCCATCAAAGTGGCCAGGCCTCAACAGTCCACAGCGAGAAGGTTGTGATCTGCGAAATGTTGGTCAGAAGGGACCTCCGGGTGGGGCCAACAACACACTCCCTTGTGTGCTGCGTGCGTGCGGGGCGAGGTGTGCCTCCCTCTGTTCTTGCATGAATCCTCTTTATTTGCACTTGTTTACACTGACAAGGATACATCCCTTAGAAACCGATGACCCTACTCTAACCCTTTCTCTGCTGCTCGGCCCTTGTCTATCAGCCTCTCGCTTTCTTTCTATTCTTCCATACACTTCAATTGGACCGCAGCCCTCTCTCTTCTGTCGAGTACTCTCTATACGCTACTCTACTCTCCCGACCCTCTGTCCTCTCTCTCTCTTTTACTCTCTCAGTCCACCCTGTTCCCTCATTCTTCCCTTTCCTCCTCCCCTCCCTTCCCAATCGCCCTCCCGCCTATTTTGTTCGCCTCTCAGTCCGGATAGAGGCTTCTGCTGGGCTTGGAGTCTTGCCTAAAAGAATAGGCTACCGTTTTCATCTTCGTTTGTGCCAATTGTGTGTCATGGAGTGTTGAACGTGCAGACAGAAGACTTCTTTACATTGCTAGAAGGGCACGGGTTATGGATCGCCTTCTGTTGAAGGCAGCGTTAGCTTGGATCAATTAAATGGTGCTATCACGCCTCCTAATCACTTTGTTGTCTCCAATTCACTACTGAGTGAACTGGGACAACCCGGATCGCTCTTTCTTTTCTCGGACCATTTACTCAGGTCTGTTTAACACTACATCGCTCTATCTATCTAGCAACGGCTACTGCGAACAGGGAGCAATAGCCGAGGAGAGAATGAGGGTATGAACAAGGAAGGGGAAAAAAAAGAGAGCGAATGAATTCAAGAAATGAAGAGAGATCTTCTATCCTCCAGACTTTTCTTTTCTTCCTTGCTTGCGGTCTTTGACCCCTGTCGATGCTCCTGATCCACACCCCTCGTCAACCCAGAGAGTTGAGCAAGCGAGTAAATGTGAAAAGGAAAAAGGTCGCGCACCCTGGAACCCATGATCCTCAGACTCCACTCGCTTGTTTGCCCTTCTATCCATCCCCCCTTTTTTATCCGTTACGCACTCGGTTTCTGATCCTGCATGGTCAAGTTTTCTTTTTTTATTACCATTGTTTTCATTTGTCGTGAAGATATCGATCCAATGGGCCTGCCTGTTGGACAAGGCAGTAGCCTGTAGTTTGCCCACCGACTGCTCCCGCTGGTCTTGCCCCGGTCAAGTGGATTTGCCCCGATAGGAACCGGGAGCAATCATACCCCACAAAGTAAACCTACACTGAACCAGGAGTGATGGGAGAGTCACCGGAAGGAGGGGAAATGTGTGCGGCATAGAGGCCGGGGAATGAAGTATCCTTGGTTCGGTATGTCCAGTAGACATCCTGGAGAGAGGGTTAGAACAAGCAGCGCTTTTTTTTATCTCCTCGCCCTGGCGCTGGCTTATGCAACCCGAACCTCCTCTCATTCTCTGTCTATGATCGAAAAAAAAAAAAAAAAAATACGGAGCAAAGGTGCCAGTACCAAAGCATCTCTCTCGAGCTCGCAAGAGGCAGCTGATCCCGCACGCCATATTCCAGGCGTGGTCCAGATAGGTTGGAGGCTCTCCTTACTCTTATCCTACGTCCTCTGTTTGGCTAGTCAAAAGTGGCCCTTGTTTTTGCGCAATCGTGCATTGGGATATTAACCTGTCCGATGGCAATAATGCAAGGGCGCATTTCGGGCGTTCGAGTTTTGACCGAAAAGGGCACTCTCTCAGGGAACTCTGGCCGGGTGCGTATGCCTATGGAAGGTTAAAAAAAGCCCAAACGGAGTGTCTGAGAAGAAGAGAGAGGAAAAAGATAGAAAGGCGGTAGGTTCTGCTTTCGTACAATGCTTGTCTCCGTCATCGAAAAAAAAAAAAAACTGAAATGACGATGGCGAGAGGAATCTTGCATCCTCTGTGTCAAGTCGTGTCGTGCTCGTGTCTTCACTCGGAGCCTGTCTCTTGGTCATTCTTCTCTTCCCTCCCCCTTTCTTCTTTCTCTCCCCTGGCCTGACTCTCTCGTACCGTCGAACGAAGCAAACTTTGTGCAGGATCGTTCTCAACAGGACATGCAAAAGCGGCAGACGAAAGGACTGGAAACAGACCAATACATAGGCTGGAGTACTCGAGCGCAGGTACAACACGCGCACTCCAATGATCTGTCCATGGCTCCTGCCACTCTCGCGCCTTGCTCTGCTTACCTACTCAACGTTTCGGGTAGCTTGTACTGGTTCAGCCAGGCTATAGAGGACTGTAAGTGTCTGCGGAGGCCTCGGAAGAAAGTAATATGAAAAACGAACAGACGACGTCAGCTCTATTGCCTCGGCTTGAGGATTTGCAGGAAAGTGGTGAAAGCGCTGAGGCAGGGGGAAGGGGAGGGGAAGGAAACGATACTGGGGCAGTAGGTGGTAGAGTCAGGAGTCGGGGAGAATATCCAGAGGTTATGAATATGTGGTTTCCGTTGGTCCTATTCTCAAGCAATGATTTGGGCCTCTCAAGCCAAGGCATGGATGGGTTGGTCCTACCTCTTTGTAGAACTGTAGAACGAGACATGAACGCTGGTCAGAACGCGTATCGCGTGCATTGAATGTTTTACATCTTCCGTTCATTTCTCAATGTTCCTTGATCTTCCCTGTACAGCGAGCATCGTTCCTCTTTTGGCATTGTCCCTGTCCCCGGTTCATCATAGATACTGTCTCCTTGCTCCTCATTCTCTTTTGCCTGCAGGCGTGCTCACACATACTCTTTCCCTTTTGCTTTCCTCCCTTTCTTGTACCATCGCTTTGAACCCAGGCGTTAAAAGTGCTTTCTTCACGAATTTGTCTTCATTCTCAACGCCATCGGCAAACGCCAGGAGTTTGCTCTGCATGGCTGGGCGAGGGCGGTGCACCCTCGTTCAAGCAGAAAAGCAAGATGGCCTTGTCACCTAGGCTGGCCTGGATGGCATCTCGCCCCCTTGGCCCTCTCCCACCTTTGTCCTCGCCACCTTTGCCCTCTCCACCTTTGCCCCTTACCCCACCTTTTGCACCCAAAGTAGACGAGCCTGAAATCTGCACGCGACCATTCAACAGAACGCTCGCTTCGACCAGGCAATGGAGATGGGGCCTAGACTCTTGGCTTTGAAAAGAGAGCGGCCAGAGTCTGACCAACAGCTATACGGCCCAAACGGTCAATAGCCGTCCGGTAGCCTGAGGTCCGAACGCGCGCGCGCTCCCTCTCCCTTTCTCTTTCCCTTTCTTTCCCTCCCTCTCTTTCTCTCTCCCTCCTCCTCTCTCTCCTTTGTTCTTTGTTACTCAAGGGATCAAAAGGCACAAGGCCGCAGTTCAGTCATGAACGATTCGTTGGCCCTCGTTTGTACACTGCTCCATTGCTGCCTCTCCACTCGAGTTCTGTCTCTTGCCGCTCTCTCTCTCTCTCTCTCGCTTGTTCATGCAAAATGGCGATCCTTCGGGTCAATTCTGTCCCTTTTGTCTCCTTGCTCTTCTCTTTCCCTCTTTCTCCTTGGCCCGTCTCCTTTCCACTAGGGTGCTAGGAGAGAGGCGGGAGAACAGAATGGGCGTTCCTCTCCCCTTTCTTTTTCCCTCGAAAACTGTTTCCCGCCAAAATGCTCCTCTCTCTCTCTATCTCTCATTCTTGCAAACACCTTTGGCCTCAGGCCTATTCTCTTTCTTTTATTTACAATTTCACGCATCCTTGATGTTCTCGTATCTAATACGAGCAGTGTCACTACAGATCCATCCATGAATCCCTTTTGCACCCATCAGAAGGCAGTACCCTTTTCAAGGGCAAAAAGGGGAGGAAGAGGAGAGTGGCCAAAGACTCCCAGTACTCGGTTGAGTCGTGGCTTTTTGCTCCTGCAGTTCTTCTCAGCCACTTGGGCGCCACGCGCCACCAAAAGTCGTCCTGGGTGTCCATTTGTAAGCCCGCGCCCTTTCCATACACACACACACACACACACACACACACACACACACACAAACTCCTTTTCTTTTGTCTCTATCTTTCTGTCCACCAAGCCAAGAGGGTACTTTGGGTGTGATTGTTGACGACGGACTGCACGACTGTTGTTTATTCGTGAGCCAATTGGTCCCTGCTTTCTCATTCTCTCTCACACTCTCTCACTCACTCTCTTTCTCTCCTTTCCAACTCGGTTCTCTAGCCCTCTTCAACATTGTTGAGCGAGAAAGAGTTCCCTCACGCCTTTCTTTCTTTCTCATCTACCCCTCCTTCCTATCCCCTTCCTGCTCATGACTCTCCGCCCAGCCTTTTCTTTCTTTCTTTTTTTTTTTTTTTTTTTTTCTCTATTTCTCTCCGCCCAATTCTTCTCCGCACGGTTTCCGCCAATCGGCGAAATTCATAACCGAGATAATTAACAAAGAGTCGAACAGAGAAATGCAATGGCGGAAAAGGGAAGGGGCCGATGGCGGGACCCACAGGGGACAAGGACTCATAGAAGCAGAGCGGGTGCCTTCAAAACAAAACAAGCGAATAAATATTTTACAATGCTCACTTGCAGAATAGACCGCGAGTTTTCAGTGACATTGCTTGGCGCTCGGTAGATGAATGTGTACAAAGAGGGAGGAAAAAAAAAAGAAAAGAAAGGAGAGAAGGGTTGGAGGCAGTGAGTGGGAAAGGAGAGAAGGGTTGGAGGCAGTGAGTGGGAAAGGAGAGAGAAATAATTTGATCTACGTAGAAAATGTTCAGCTGTTTGGGTGTGCGGAACTAAAGGGGGAGATGCTATGCGTCGCGTCCAATTTGTTCTTCTCTTGAGGTATTGTAAAAAAAAAAAAAAAAAAAAAAAAAAGAAATCGATTGAGGGAGTTATCCCAACCATGTACTCATTCTCCCACATCTAATGTTGTCTACAATACACCACAAATACACAACCCCTCCCTCCCCCTTAGTCAAAACTTCTGACTGGACGGTCAAAGACGTCTGTAGAGTGCCGTGATCCAGCACCTTCTTGTATGGCCCGCTCTCTCTCTTCTGGTAGAAACAGACAGAGCCTCCCCCTCTGTCTTGACGTTTGCGGAGAAGAGGAGGGAGAGAAGAGGGGGAGAAGAGGAGAGGAGGAGGGGGGGGGAGAATAAAGCGTTTCGTCGAGGACGTTGGTAGAGATCAACAAACCCTCTCGCTGTACGTGAGGCATAAGTTCACGAAAAAAAAAGAGCAACACTTTGTGGGCGTAATGCAATGCCATGATTGTTTACTTCTGGATAATGCCTCTGGGACCCAGATAGAGCCATTCGTCTCGGCAGTACTAAGAATCAGAAGATCAAATGCGCCTCTCTCGAGGGCGAAGGAGAAAGGAAGAGAAAAAGAAGAGAGCATGTTTGTTGGCGTACGTGTGTGATCTCATTTTTTTTTTTTTTTTTTTTTTTTTTGACTAAAAGGATTTTCTCGGCGAGTTTCCTAGAGTTCTTTGGACGAGTTTTGGCTCTGGAGGGGGTTGAATGAACGACATAAGACCGACTCAAGAACAAACAATACACGCACTAGGCATGCCCCTGTTGAAAAACTGTAAAAAAAAAAAAAAAAATCGACTCAATTACTTCGTGACATTCGTCCCCTTTGTTTGCTAGCGCTTGGCTAGGCATTGACTTGGCGCTGTCTGGGCGTCTTGAAAAAAAAAACGTTCGTTCTTTCTTGCTTGTCCGTGTTTTCTCGTTCATATATGCTCTGAACTACCCAAGACAAGGAAAGGTACTTTGGTCCCTTCCCAAAAGGACGAGTAGTTGTCACCTATTTTTGCTCATTTTCATTTTTTTTTCTACAGCATGGGTAGTCATGGTGTTAATATCTCCAGATTAGTAGTTCCTCAAGGCTCAGGATCGTGTACCTCATTCCACATCTACCCTTGCCAGGGCCATGCGCTTGAGATCTAGACTCGCACGGCTCAAAATGAAGGGTTTGCTCTGGTACTTCAGTCACGATATTTGATGAGTTCATTTGTGACCATGGTCTGCAGATGTGTTACCTACACGAAAGCGCGTGCGCTTATTGCTCACTCACTCCCCCACGAAAAAAAAGGATACCCAAGAATGTGTACCTTAGTGAAGAAACCCATTTATTTGACCATCCTATAGTCTTGTATCTCTACCATCTGCTCAAGCATAGGCTTACTCTTACCATCTCTTGATCTATCTCTATGACGTTCGGCTTTCTCGCTCTCCCTGTACTTCCATTTGCTTTTCTCGCTCTCCCTTTCTCTCTTCTCTCTTCTCTCTTTCTTTCTTTCTCTCTTTGTTTATTACTGTTTATAGTTATATTGCACACACACGCATACACACATACACACAACACCCCTCCCCCACTTTTCAACTTGACACAGTCAATGGTTTAACATCTCTTATTGCACACAGAAAGTTAGGGCTTTGAAGCGGTGGGGGGGCTGGTGGTCTAGATACTCAGTCCATGAAAACAGACGGCGTGTGTGTGTTTGTGTGTGTGCATGTGTATGTGTATGTGTTTTGGTGTAATGAGCTCCAATGTTCATTTCTTTGAGCGAATTTTGTAAACGGACAAATCGGTTTACCCTTTCCTTTTTGCCTCACTCCATTCAATGGTTGCTTATTGTGAAGAAGAAGGGAACAAAAAAAAAGGATAAGAATGAGACCAATATGCTTCGTCACATACTTTATGCATTTCTTTTTTGAAAGTCTCTTCCTTTCTCTTTGCTCGACTACGTCCAGATGCAAGATAGGCACGGACAAAAAGAAAGAAAGAAAAGAAAAAAAGAGAAAGTAATTGAGAGACCCACCCTATGATTGTTTCTGCTCTATTCTCCGACAGCGCATTGACTGTTGATCCAAAAGAACTCATCGCAAGCGATAAGGTATATTCGGGGAGCTGGCTCCGACAGTCTTTAGGAAGAGAGAGAGAGGAAGAAAAAGATGAGCGCAGCGATGTCGTGTCTGTCTTGACTCTATACCTTGTCGAATGTATAAAGAATGATGGTATCCACATTTATTGAGTTTCGCCTCATACTAGCCATCAATTGCCATCCAAGCGCAGCATTTCATTCCGCAATCCTATCCGAGAAGTGAGAGTCGCGTTAGGATCGTTGACAAGCCATCTCTACGACAACCTATGGATGGTCTGCTGAGAAGTTATGTGTGGCAAGCAGCCGCTCCACTCTCTGGTCACATCTCTCTTTTGCCTTTGAAAGCGGCAGTTCCAGAGATGAGTAAGCTTCTCATGCTGTCTTTTTTCTATTGTGCTATCTTAAATACTGTTCGCTAGAGAGGATCCGATATTAACATTGCATGATTCAAGACGATGAGCTCTTTAGTGGGCGATGGACAGTAAAATAGTAGTCGACCATAAACAAACTGAACATTACACAGACGAGTAAGACAGCTTGAATTTGGTGGCGTAGGCAAGTCAAGTGGATCCAACATGCTCTGTCAAGAGAGTAATGCCTCCTGAGCGAGAAAGTGTCTTTTTTTGGTGTCGTAAACTTGTCTTTCGATTGTGCTCCTTCTCTCTTTATCCATTAATTGTCGCTTCTATTCCCATTTCCTTTCATACAAATTCTCAAACCCAGGCGCAATCATCCTTGCACTGCGATGTTTGTCAATGGTTTTATATGACCGCTGTGAGTATTGAGCATAGTCAACGCCGATCCTTTTGTGTATCTTGCGCTATTCTTGGTTTCAGCTTTTGTTGCTGTTTTCTAGTGCTTCTCGCGTTCTTCAGACATTCGTTTTAGTGGTCTGTGGCGCAATTGCGCGTCTCTCCAGGTGGTTGGATTACAGTCGTATTGAAACCACGCGTGCGGAACAATTTCTTGTCCACTTGAATGGGTGCTTGACTCCAGGAGTACTCAAATAGATATCCCTGGTAACTTCCCTAATGGCTCAAAAGGTTCACTCTTGGTGATCGAACTGTTAGATGCCTTTTTTTTTTTTTTTTTTTTTTTTTTTTCCGAGTGGATTTCTTCTAGACACCCTTTTTAATGTTTAGTAGCATGGTTCGGATTGTTCCGATATCCTTGCTTACATACATCTGAGTGTTCTTGGCTTTTCCACGACTATCGACGTGGTCTGCTAAATCAAGAAGTAGTTGCAGGTTAGGGCTTGCTGCGCTGCGTCAAACTCTCCAACCTTGTTCCACTCTGTCACCTGATCGAGAGTCCGCTTTCAACTCATCCCTTTTTTATCTCCTGAGTCCATCTGTGCCTTTCATCTCTGCATCAGCTCATCTCTTCCTTTGTGGATCACCAATTCCGGCCACTCCTCCCCTGGGAAACCAAAAAAAAAGACCAATCCTTTCCGTCCATATCTTCTTGACAAATCTCTTGTTTGTCAATCCGACCTTAGCCAACGTAAATGCGCCATATCCTCCTACATTGGCAATGAAGGGAGTTTCCGCTGTCCAACCCAGACCACATGGAGAAGGAGGATTTCTGATCACACCTCATGAGACAAACTAACGCGACATGTCTTTGCTTTCTTGATCCTCTCCAGAATGGACAATCCACTGCTCCAGGCCCTGAACCAGACCTTCCTCACCGTCTCACGTGGAGTGCAGGCTGTCCCTGGCTCCGAGATTGTGATCAACTACATCAAGAACTCGTATCAGAATGACCCATTCCGTGTCGTTCTCGAGTTGGGTCTGGCCATCTATGCCATCAAGTACATGCTCTCCAAGAAATACCGCATCGACCCCTCTCACATCAAACTGACTGAAAAGGTACAACCATGACAGAAGGAGATGACTAAAAAAAAGAGAGAGGGAGAGAGAGAGGGATGGAGAGCTGGAATGGTTACAACGCGCAGTGCGCAAGCTGGTTGCTCATTCGCCGGAGGGAAACAGATGATGATGCCATCTCAGAAGAGCGGAGCGGTAAACCAACACGACTCGAGTCACTAACGAGTGCGTTTTGTTACCCTTCCTTGGAATAGGAAATCGACGAGCTGGTGGACGAGTGGCAGCCTGAGCCGCTTGTCAAGCCATTCACGAATAGGGAACGCATGGAACTTGAATCAAGCCAGATCATCCTCGGGTATGCATATCTCCGAGCCCTATTGAGCGACAGACCGAAGGAGGGAGCGCTCTCCGTCCAGAGATTACTGTGGATGGAGTAGTGGTGAGATGACTCTTGAATCCAGGCTGACCGTGATTCTTCTGGTATCCTTGGCCGCTTATTTAGATCTCAGGGACCAAAGCCAAAGATGCTTTCGACCGGCAAGACCATGCTGAACCTCGCTAGCTCTAACCTTCTCGGGTACAATGACAATGAAAACATCAAGGTAAGAAAGGAGGATATTCAAGGCGCGGGAACATGTCTGTTTGTGTGACCGAATGTATCCTACATTTGGTTTTTCCTTTCCCTCTCTTCCCCTGCCTCTGTTGCATTCCACTGCCAAGAGAGAGAAGAGAGAGAGAGAGACAGAGACTGTAAAAATAATCGCTGGACCCCGATTTTGATTTCCCGGAGTAATGTTCTAACCGAGTCTTCCCGCTTTGTTCTATCTCGATCGTCCTTTCGATTCGCAATGCCTCTGCCCCCTTTCGGCCTTTCTTGCTGCCCCTTCCCCCACTCCTCCCTTTCTCTCTCCCCCTCCGCTGACAACCCTTGACATGATGGATCACCCAAACAGAGCAAAGCCGTCGAGATCCTTCACAACTATGGTGTTGGAACCTGTGGACCTCCTGGTTTCTATGGAACGCTTGGTATGATAAAAAAGGGTCTACCAGATACAGAGCACAAAGATCTACGGCTTCTCTATCAAAAAAAGAAAAAAAAATAGTTCTTTAACAGCTCATGCTTTTTTTTTATCAACCGTGTAGATGTGCACATGCAATTGGAAAAGGATATTGCACGCTTTTTGGGTACCGAGTCTGCTATTATTTATGCTCAAGGATTTGCAACCATCTCTTCGGTCATTGCCGCCTTCTCAAAGCGTGGAGACATTATTGTCGCGTGAGTGATCAAGTCTTTTTTTTTTTGGCATTATCTCCTGGAAAAAGGGTACCTTTGACCCGGAATAACCCACATGCGAGTTTTTCTTGAATGGGCTCTCACCACACACACTCTCTCTATCTCTCTCTGACCTCTTCCATTCTGTTTCTCAATATAGGGATGATGGATGCAATTTTGCAATTCAAAAGGGCACACAGATCTCGCGCTCGATTATTAAATGGTACAAGCACAACGACATGGAGGACCTCGAGCGCGTATTGCAATCCATCCAGAAGGAAACTTCCGTAAGTCCTCACAGCTTGTTTGTCACTTTACATGATCATTTTTGGAATTGTCGCCACAATCGTGCCCCCCCCCCACCTCCCTATTCCTAATCAAAATCAACAACCATTTGTTAATCCTTACATAGAACAAGAAGCGTCCATTGACTCGCCGGTTTATCGTGACAGAGGGATTGTTCTACAACTATGGAGATTTTGCACCTTTGAAAAAGATTATGGAACTGAAGCACAAGTACAAGTACCGTCTGGTCCTGGATGAGTCTGCTTCCGTGGGCTTGGTTTCCAAGAATGGTCGTGGATTGACAGAAAAATATGGTGTGGATGCCAAGGAGATTGACATGATTGTTGGATCCATGGCCTACTCATTCTCAGCTGCTGGAGGATTCTGTGCTGGCGCCAAGGAAGTAATTGATCATCAACGTTTGTCTGGTCAGGCCTTTGTCTTCTCGGCTGCTATTCCCGCCATGTTGACGGTCTGTGCTTCGGAGGCGATCAAGATTCTGGAGGATGAATCTTTGGGTGGTACAAAGTTGTTGAAGGATCTGCACGATAATGCAACAGCTTTCCGGAACGTGATTGTTACAGCCCCTCAGGCCATTGAGATGACCTCTGAGGAGGGTTCGCCCATCATGCATCTCCGAGTCCCCTCGCAGGTGATCAAGAACTTGGGCATCACAACCAGGGATGACGAAGAGTACCTTTTGCAAGAAATTGTCGACGAGGTAACCTTTCACTCTCTTTTATCCTGAGGCCTTTTTTTTTTTTTTTTTTTTTTTTTTTTTTTTTTGACCTTGAGAGCGATTGAATGACTCTTAACAAATTCACATCCTTTCTTTCTTCTGTAGGTTGCTACCAAGGACGGAGTGTTGATTACAAGGGCCAAGTATATCGAGTCGCAAGAAATGTTCTTGCCTCGTCCTTCGATCCGCATCTCTGCTTGCTCTAGCCACACACGCAAGGAAGTGGAGAAGGCTGCTCAGTCCATCAAGACTGCCTTTACCAAGGTCATTGCCAAGCGCAAGTAACTCTCCGGTGGTAGCTCAAGTGCAGCCTGTGTGTGCATGTGAACACTGGAGTGACTTCTTGAGTGCATGTGTAAATGACTGGAAAGGAGGGAGGGAGAGTTGCTCATGAGCAGCCGTTGGTGTCTTCTTTCTTTCTTTCTTTTATGCAATCACCATCCGAGGTCTTTTTTTATCTTAGGAATCGTATGTAGTCCTTTCTCTCTCTCTCTCTCTCTTTCTTCTTACATGTCCATTGTCATAACCATTACATTACATAATCTTTAATACTTGTTGGGCATTTGATCTCTAATGTTGTGATGATATTTCATCTATCAGAGTGCTGTTTTCCAAGTCTCCTTCAGTCTCCTTTTTTTTTTTTTTTTTTTTTTTTTCAGTGCAAAAGATCGCTCCTTGTAAAAAAAAATAACTCTCATTGTAGAAGTCCTATTTCATGAGCAACAACCGAGTACTTAAAGCAAAAAAAGAGAGATGGATCAACCTCATCCATAGACCTATCAGAAATTTCTTTCGTTCTATGCTTTTATTACTGCAAGTGAGAGATGAAGGTTGAAATGGTAAAGAGAAGGGTGAGGAGGGTAAAGGATGGACAGAGAGAAAGAGAAAAAAGCGGGCGCTGGCGAGTTTAGGTTGGTTGCTACACTGTGAAGTTGGAGTGGTGTTTTCATTTCATAAGACTATAGCGCTGAATGACTGGACTGGACTGCACTGACTGACTGATCAACAGATTGGATGACTGGATGACTGGTTGATCGACAGAACGAGAGCATAGCAAGTCAGGTAGGAGATCCTTTCATCTTCATTGAGTTGGTCCGAAGCGCTCAATAACTGCAGGGGTTCTTGGCTGTATTACTCACGAGTCCCTGCTTCCATTATCGATGCTATGGTCTTCCTTTTTGCTGATTTCAGTCTAATCCTGACACCATCGTTCCAGATCCATGTTGCTTCCTTCCTCTCTCGACCTTGTGTGCTCACTTCTCTCAAACTAAAAAAAAAAAGAGGGCGAGTTTACTTCTTCTTCTTGCCCTTGCCTGACTGAGGATTGGCCTGGGCAATCTGCTTGGCCGTCAGAGCCTTTCTGTCGACATCGCCACCATCTGCAAAGTCGACCATGTCGCCAAAACCATCCATGTCGCCGAACTTCTTGGCAAATCGAGAGAGCTGACCGGAATCATCGTTGGACTGACCACGGTTCATGTCTGGGTTCCAGAGAGGATGGTTCCTTGTATCACGGGTGAGACGGATCTGTGGCCTCGGAGAGGGAGTCCGGAGTGTGAAGGTTGCTCCATTCGAGAGGACAATGGTCTGATCAAAAAGCTCGGGAGCCCTGGTGTTGCCAGTGGAGATGACTTCAGAAGACTTGGAAGAGGAAGACTTGTGGCGGATGAAAGTGGTCGTGCAGGGCGCTGAGAGTGAGAGCGTTTGCCGAAGAGGCGCGTATGACCGTGCGAGGAGCGACATCTCTGTAGTTTTGCTGAGGATCGTTGCACGGTTTGGATCGATCAATTCCCGATGTCCTCTGATCTGTCTCCCTCCTTTCTTCATCCTCCCTCAGCCACCCAACCATGGACTGGGTCAGCTGACTAGATCGCACGCAAATTTTAGGCCAGACCTCTTTCTTTCTCTCTTTTTCTATTGAGCCGTATTTTTTCTTGTTTCCCACGCTTGCACCACTCCACTCCTATCCCTTGAACCATGTTGCGAACCTTTGCATCTCACATAAACCTTCGTAGCGGCCGCTTTAATCTCTCCACTCTTCGACCTCTTACCACTTCCATTCCTCAAAAAGCCATGTATTCAACCAAGCAACAAGCCCAGGCTCGATTCACCAGCATCCTTAATGACGAGCTTGACGCCATCAAGGCTGCAGGCACCTACAAGTCTGAGCGTGTCATTGTCTCACCTCAGAACAGTTCCATTACTGTTGCTGGAAAAGATGGAAAGATTTCCCCCCAGATCAATTTTTGCGCCAACAACTACCTTGGCCTGGCTGACCACCCCGAGGTTATTGCCAGGTCCAAGAAGTTCTTGGATACTCATGGTTCAGGTCTGAGCAGTGTCCGTTTCATCTGCGGTACTCAGGTAAGGAGAAGGGGGGGCGCCCTCCACAAACTCAACAAAAAGAACATGCAGAATTTTTTTTTTTTCTCAGGAACTAATCACAGAGCCCTCCCCCCCCCTCTTCTCCCTTTGCTCTTCCCCCTTTGACAACCGACAAATTAGAACATCCATAAAGATTTGGAGAACCAAATCTCCAAGTTTTATGGCACAGAGGACACCATCCTGTATGCATCTTGCTTTGACGCCAATGCCGGTATCTTTGAGACAATCCTCACGGACAAGGACGCCGTCATCTCGGACTCTTTGAACCACGCCAGTATCATTGACGGTATCCGACTCTGCAAAGCAAAGCGATTCCGTTACAGCAACTGTGATATGAATGGTAATAACCTTTTTTTCGGCTAAATATTTTTTTTGGAAAAAAAAAAAAAAAAAATGAATATCAGGCCACCATTCTGAAAGCGCAGCCCTTGGACGAATCTATACTAATCATATCATGTCGCCATCCATACAGATCTTGAGAACAAGCTCAAGGAGGCGGATCAGGCCGGTGCCAGACTCAAGTTGATCGCCACTGATGGTGTCTTCTCGATGGATGGCAAAATTGCGCCCTTGGACGAGATCTGCGATATGGCCGAGAAGTATGGTGCTCTGATCTTTGTCGATGACTGCCACGCCACTGGTTTCTTGGGACCCAACGGCAAGGGCACACCTGAACACTTTGGAGTCCAGGATCGTGTCCATATTGTCAACTCGACCTTGGGCAAGGCTCTTGGAGGTGCTGCTGGAGGTTACACGACTGGATCCAAGGAATTGGTGGATCTTCTCCGCAACCGAAGCCGACCTTATCTTTTCTCCAACAGCTTGCCCCCAGCAGTTGTTGGGTCTGCCAGCGCGGCTCTAGACCTGATCGAGGCTGCCAAGACCAATGGTTTGTTTGATAGACTCTGGGGCAACACCACGCTTTTCAGAACCCTTCTCCGGGACGCTGGATTCACTGTCAAGGTAAGAGGGAGGGAGAGAGTACCCTGTGGACATATGTATTTTTTTTTCTGTTGTTGTTGATTTTTTTTTTTCATGCTCAGCCTTATCGACCAAAAGAAGAGAAGAGAGGAAGGAAAAGACCTAACTGGCGGCCGTTTTGGGAAATGACACATTATGAATTAGGGCGATAACCACCCTATCTCCCCAGTGATGCTTGGAGATGCTCGTCTTGCGAGTCAGTTTGCGGACAAGATGCTTCAGCGTGGTATCTATGTCGTTGGTTTCTCTTATCCTGTCGTCCCCAAGGGTGAAGCCCGTATTCGTGTCCAGCTTTCGGCTGCCCATACTGAGGAACAGATTCGTCAGGCTGCAGATGCCTTTATCGAGATTGGTCGTGAGCTCAATGTCATCAAGAGCAAGCTTTAATTCTTTATCTCTCTCTTTTAATGCTCTCCTTTCCTTTTTTTTTTCTTTTTCACATCGTTAAAGAAAAAGAAAAAGAAAAAGAAAAAAAAAAACTTTTTTACATGATTTACATTACAGCAATCAGCATTGGTGTCTCATATGATGGTGATGCTATAGAGTAATATCTCTATTGAGCATTAAATATATATACCTTTTTTAAATATCCAATGGTCTATTTTGAAGCTGAGAGAATTTTCTCCAGTCGTCTGTAGTATGATACAATTGTGAGGGGGGGAGGAGGAGGAGGAGGAGGATTATGCCCTGTTCCTCTCCGGTAGGAAACGCTTGATGGCAACCTCTGCAACGCTATAGAGTGGAATCGCAGTTTGTGGGCAAGACAGTTCTTTCGACGAAGCAGTTGTAGGTATAATGACATGACAGAGAATCACAGTCTAGAAGAATGGAGGAGGAAATTGTAGACGTTGGAAAGGCTGTTAAGATCTGCACGCCTTGCCCCTCCCTCTCCCCCCTGTTTAGAGATAAAATACAATATGCCGCTTACTTTTTGGACTTGGGCAATCACTCTGTTCAATCCCAGAAGCCAGTGCCAGGATAGTACGCCATGGGTCGTGAAAAGCCCGGGTGTTGGTGAAAGAAAACCCTGGTATCCAAAACTCGGATGGACAAGTGGTGCACGGCTCTGTTCATGAACGGAATCAGCAATGATCCGTACACTATACCGAGAGTGACCAAAGACCATCCCTTTCTTGTACAACATAAAATCCGCGCCGTACTTTAAACCATCCTTGACCACCCAGCCTTGACTTCGATAGTAGTGATAGGCGATATACCGGACTACAAAAGGATTGTTGGGTCTAATCTCAATAGGCAATTGTTGAATCGAACGGATAGATGAATTGAGTGGATGACTGAAAAGAGTATTTTGTTGTTCTTTGAAAACGGCGCTTTCTGCAAACCGGAACCAGCAATCCTGGATGGACATGAGCCGACTTTTCTTCTTCTTTGTAGAGTCCTCCTGTACAGTCTCAACATCCTGAATCACCAAACTGTCTATCGCAAATACCAAAAAGAATGCCTCCTCGAGTGAGAGTTGCAAATGCTCATAGTCCTCGTCCTCCTGTGGGCGACCACTTGTGCTACTCTTTGAATAGTTGGTTATGATCTCTGTCGGTCCTGCGGTTGGTGAGAGGACTGGAGTAAGGGTATTGGGGGCTGGACTCTGCGTTGTGGGTATCGGGGTAGTAGCGTTGGAAGACACTTGCGACTGGGAAATTGGGGTTGAGGTGGCGCTGCTGTCAAGGGACAGGGTCGAAGATTGCTGTAGTTGTTGCTGCGCCTTGGCTTCCTTTAGTTTGTTGCGCTCGATCCGCCTTTGGCGCGTGAGTTCTTCAAGAGAGAGGTCTAAAATCACCCAAGTAAAGAGAGGAGAGTTGAATGTTGTATTCTTCTCCATAAAGCTATCACTAGGCAAAAAAAAAAAAAAAAACTAATCGAGTCGCTTTGACCAACTTTACCTCCCGCACCCTTGGACATTCTTTGTTTCCAGGTGGCCTCACTTCGTGACAGAGTTCCTTTCCCAAAAAATCCCTGTTGAAATAGAATCGCCATGTCCTTGTGTCCTTTGACCCATACAGATTCGCCCACTGGATGAAATTCGGCCTCAATAAGTCCAAGGGATAGGCTAGTAGAATCCGAGTGAACAGTGAATGTCTTGACAAGGCGCAAGACAGTGAGCCAAAGCTCCCAGAGTGAAACACAGGTATGACAGCTTGACTTTTTGGACTGGATTGAAGCAGAAGAAAGCGTTTGTTTTTGCCGCTGCTGCTGCTGCTGCTGCTGTTGCTGCTGTTGAGTCCGGAGGAATGGCAATGGCAATGGTGTGCCATAGACCTGTTGATTCTTTTTCGCCTTTTTTCCTGCCATGTGATCCGATGAGAGGAGTGGCGTCTTGGGGGAAGAAAAGAGAGTGGAAGCGAAGGAGTTTTTTTTTTTTTTTTTCTTTGGAGACGAAGACCTTTCTGCCTTAAGGGCAAAAGAGCAGAAAAAAAAGAAAAAAAGTCATCTTGGTGGCACCATTCAAGCACGATTCGATTCGATCGAATGGTCTTTCTCTCGCAACCTAATGTATCGCGTCTTCCCCGCCGACTATTGTGATCTCCATACGGCCCGCTGCCGTGTGTCGCCCCAGAGATTCAAGGAGCTGGGGCTGAACGTTGGACAATGGGTCTTGGTTCATTCGACCACACACGATTCAGCAGTCGGTCAGATCTATGGTCGTATCTGGCCTTCGCGATACGATTGTGGCGATGCGATCCATGTCGACGCCTATATCTGTGACAAGCCATGTACCTCACTCTTGACATCTGAACGTTCTCTGAAGGAGCACGAAAGCAACAAGCAGACGTCCGAGTCTGCTAACTACCGTAAGCTAGGATTCATTGAACGTCTTCTTAAAAAAAAAAAAAAAAAAAAAAAAAAAGGTCAATAGAGAATGAATCCTAACAGCCTACCATGCTACTATTGGGGGTGGTGATGGATTTTAGAGGTGGCTCCTGTTCCAACACCGATACCCAAAGCTCTTCGACTCAACATAGTCGTGTCGCAGCTTAACAACAATAATTCACAGAATGCAGAGTGGATAAAGTATGATGAAATGACAGAGACGACAAGACTCAGTGTAATGCTTATAAAAAAAAAAAAAAAAAAAAAAAGAATGCTATGCGGAGATCTTGCGGACCAAGTCCTCAGCTTTTTGACTGTGAAGGAATCCTGGGTATGCCTCCGAGATCTACCCGCTAATATGGCTCCTCCTTCCAATGTCCATCTCCAGCTTGTTCACAGTTTGCTCGTTGACCTAGTCGTCCAAAAGGACTTTACGGTAACAAACAAGAATTGTGGGCTCTTGATCAAGGTAAATGTATATGGCTAGGCATTGTCACCTTCTCTAGCTGTCTCCTAAAATGCTCCAACACTGACGGAATGATAAATCGTTGCATGCTCAAAGGTTACCAGTGTATTTCCTTCAAAAGGCCCTGTTCTCATTGCCAATGGAACGCTTCTCACTATCATTCCCGAGGACAAGGATGGCAATCGGGCAGATACCCAGGAAACAACAACGGATCAGAAAGCAAAGCTAGATGCTTCAATCAAGAATTCTTTGCCCTCAGACAGCACGGACGTTCTCCCCAGTCTCGAGGGACCTGTCCGTGCTCTGTTAGAAGTCGTTTCATACCCACTTCTCTATCCAGTCGAGATTCAAAAGTTGGGCATTGAGTGTCCCAAGGGCGTGCTTTTGCACGGTCCACCTGGAGTTGGAAAAACATTAGTCGTCTCTACAGTATCCAAGATCTGCCAAGCGAAAATGTTCACCATTTATGGTCCAGAGATAGTAGGACCTTATGTCGGAGAAAGCGAGGAAAAGTTGCGCAAGCGATTCGAGGAGGCTGAACAAATAGCTCGGATGGACCCAACTCAGGCAGTGATCATCTTTATTGACGAACTGGATGCACTTACACCCCATCGTGCGGATGCGCAAGCCCACGAGTCTAGATTGGTGGCACAACTGCTGACATTAATGGACGGTGTAGTATCTAGAGGGAGAGTGGTTGTTATCGCAGCTACAAATCGACCCAACGCCATCGATCCAGCACTCCGGAGACCGGGGAGATTTGACCGCGAGGTCCGGATCGATGTTCCCGACGAAGCAAATCGAGAGCGAATCATCCAGGGTCTGATCAAAAAGATTCCGCACAATTTGTCGACAAGTGACCTCAAGAACCTTGCCAGGATGACCAACGGATTTGTAGGCGCTGACCTAGAGTCTCTTTGCCGCGAGAGTGCCCTTCATGCCGTCTACCGAGCATCATCTGCAACAACATCCACAACTCTAAACAAAACCGTCAAGGTGACTCTTGAAGATTTCCGGACAGCATTTGGTAAAAACATGCCGTCGTTGCAGCGTAGTTATGGTATTTCGGTCGAACCTGTGCATTGGTCCGACATTGGTGGACTCGAGGATGTCAAAAAACAGATACGTCAAGCTGTCGAGTGGCCTATTCTGTACAAGGATACGTTCTCGAGACTTGGGCTAGGTGCTCCGAGGGGGATCCTCTTGTACGGACCTCCCGGCTGCAGCAAGACAACGCTCGTGAAAGCCATTGCCACCACATCTGGAGCCTCATTCCTGTCTGTCAATGGCGCTGCTCTTTATTCTTCATATGTGGGTGATTCAGAAAAGACGATTCGAGAGACATTCCATCATGCACGACTATCTGCACCTTCGATTATCTTTTTTGATGAGATCGACACAATTGTCGGGAAGCGAAGCTTTTCAGGAGGAGACCAAGGAGGAGGGAGTGGTGGAGATAGTGTCCAGGAGCGTGTGCTGTCGACAATGCTGAACGAGATGGACGGTGTCGAGAATGCAGCCAACGTGCTAGTCGTCGCCGCAACCAACCGTGTTGACCTTATTGACAAAGCCTTGCTTCGCCCCGGACGATTTGACCGCATCATTTATGTAAGTGCTCCTTATTTTTGGATACCCAATTCTTCTAAATGTCAGATCAACGTAATGAGACACTAACACGCTCTGTTTTTTTTGTGTGTGAAAACAAGGTTCCACCCCCAGATCTTGATGCAAGGAGGCAGATTCTAAAGATTTATACTAAGGGTGTCCCACTTGCAGCAGATGTCGAGGTCGATCGCATCGCCGAAAGGGTAAGGGATTGTTTTTTTAAGAAACCCTTGGGCAGTACTCAAACCGACTCTCTTTCTCTCTCTTTCTCTCTCGTTCTCTCTCGCTCTCTCTCGCTCTCGCTCTCTCCTGCTCCTCTTTTCTAATCAGCTCCTCTTCTCTTGAATGATAGACGGATATGTATACGGGGGCGGATCTACAGAATGTGTGTCGTGAGGCAGCATTAATTGCCCTGAGATCTCGCATTCTTGCCTCTCCTATAGCAAGATTACCTTCAACAGATGACACTGTAGGCGGGTTAGTGGTAAGTAGAATGATTCTTGGAGAAGCAGGAATCAAGCAATGATCTATCTATACCAACTCGATGACTCTAGTAGACTTGCCTTCCAATACTCTTTGTTGATTGACTGATTTCTTTGATTTATGTATTTAGAATGCAAATGACTTTGAGAGAGCGCTTGGTGTGGTCAAAGCATCACTCTCGGAAGACAAGTTAAAAGAGTACAATCCATCTTCTTGAATAAACAAAACATAACAAAAATAAAAAAATAAAAAAAAACTTGTCTGCTAGTTGAACTATAGACTGCGTATAGTATACACGTCTCTTCTGGCTCTCTATTCTCTATCAAGACTTCTGCTCCTATAGAAGTTGTTGTGATATACAACAGAGTTATAGTCGTGACAAGAAACCGTCGACCGAAAACATTTGGGGTGGACCAACCTTTGGCAAGATTACCAGTATCCAAGCTACGCGTATCCTGCTCCAAGGTCAATTGATTTATGCTCTATATATTGGACCCTTGGCCAATAGTCAACAACTTGGCTAAATAAACACTAGATGAACTTCCTCAAGGTCATTTATGACACACTCATGAATCCAGGCGATACCAAGGCAGCTGCCAGGAAGGAATCTATACTTAAGAACATTCGAGAACGTTTCTTTCACCAGAATTGATACAATCGCCAGCTGACCCTCGCGTCTCTAACTCCGATGTGGCCGGAATCTGAGGTTTTCCACTGAGATTGTCCTTCTAGCCCCCTCCAATTCGTATAAGAACAAGGAGACCCAGTCAAAAGTCGAAACCCAAGAAAAAGTACACTATTATACCCTGACACCTACCAGACATCTAGATAGGACAGCCACAGACACTATTTAATGTCGTCTGTATCCCGAGTTCCTTTCTATCACGCCGTGATTCCGTCTCGTTAAGCCGTACCAGTTCCCTATTAGGAGTCCTAACGAGATGAGCTATCGAACCGAAATCCGTCTCGTTGAGAAACACTGCCTAGGGAGAGATCAGCAGAAGACGACATACCTTGGGACAAACATATTGTTTTCCTTAATATCTCTAGTCCGGGTCAGTCCTACTGTTCTGCTTTGTCCGTTTTCTGCCCTCTGGCAACCTATTCTCTTCCGACTGCGACCCCCCCTGCAGTCGCTTACAATATGCAACATCTCTGGAAGCTTGTGGGCTTTCGCAGCAAGTTCATCGTTGAAAATTTCCAAGGAGATACACTGTGGACTATTCGCCTTGGGACCGATGTTAAGAGACTCGCACTAGAGGAGCAGTGTCTGTGGGATGTGCTCATTAGAACTAGTTTCTAACCCCTCGGGGAGCAGAATAAAATACTCAACGTCCCTGGATCAAGTGTCCAGGCGTGTCATTTTCTCATTGACTCTTGTATGTTCAATTATATCACACCAACAATAGCAGCTCCTATACTCCTCATAGTGGATAGGAGAGGGTTAATCGTAAAACCTGACCATTTTCTAAATAAAATAAAAGACATGTCCAAACACTAATACTTTTCGCCCCTGGTCCTCTTCTTTCCTCGTTTTCAAATGGTGGTAGCCTATCGAGAGAGAGAGAGAGATGTGTTCTCCATTTATTTGGGCCGTTTATGACTTTGACCCTACATGTAAGCTGCTAGTGTTGCTAAGCCTTTCCTCCTCGTTGAGCAGAGAACCAGCTTCCATAAATCTTGCTCTCTATTCCCATAATCCAACAACAACATGGAAAAAAAATGAAGAGGAAAAGGCCATTGTTAAGCAACAAGCTACTTCAAAGAAGAAGCAGGACTTTACACCTGAATGTTCACATTACTGTATTGGTTTACCTTGAGAATCTCGTCTTCATTAATATCGTGATTGAGCCTCTTTTGTTTAAGCTTGACCATCTTGGGGACTAGCTCTTCTTCTTCTTCTATAGGCGCTGTATAATCGCATACACGTTAGCCACTCTCTTTCCAAACCAAATAAACATCATGCATATTCCACATAAAAGAGTACTGTAGTCTTGGTTACCTTGAGTAATGGACGCAACGGACGAGATCATTAAAGGCGCAGAAACGGATGGCAGAGGTTGAGAAGCAGATAGTCGAGGGGCCGATGAATGTGCCGTTGTAGAAGTAGCGCCCGTTCCTACAGAAGAACTGGCCTGTGGAACAAAGTCGAGACCTTTGACAGAGCTGATGGTCATGGACACTTGCCGATTCTTGAAGATGGAGCTGTTCAAAACATTTCTCGTATTGTCAGAAGAGGTGGTGCGGGACATTGGGGCACCCCTCTTAATAGGGTTTGGCTGTGTGGGAGTCGCCTTGCTTGTGTCTGGCTCATCCATAGCCCCCGCAAACGACAACGGCTTTGGTTTCTGTAAAACACCCATAGAGACTGTACGCTTCATTCCTGCTCGCCTGGAGCCGCTGGGTCCTCCCGGCGACTTTAGAAGGTTTGTCTTGACGCCACACTTGATCGAGAGAGCATCCGTTATTTTGGGTAAAGAGGGAGCATAGTATCGCGCAATCACCCTCGTGTAAAATTTTTTAGCAGGGTCCATATCTTTACTCCTAGGTGTCTGAGGACTGGTCATCCCAACCACTGATCGGTCTTCAATGCTGGATGCAATACAAAGCTCATCCATAAAGTGGACAATAGTCTTGAGCGCACCTGGGTCCTTTTTAAATGGCTTGTTTTCCTCCAAAGAGTACTTGCTGATCAAAAGTAGGATATGCAAATTCTGAACAATTTGGATCTGGATGCTATCGGGAGTAGGACAGCCGTCAGAAGGAATTTTAAAGTCGTACATTAGGTGTGGTTCGTCATGCTTCAATGTTCTACATCATCTTCAGCCTTTTCACTCAACTACACTTACTCTTTAGTTTTCAATTTTCGAAGGTACATCCGAACTTCGGCATCCTTTAGCCGTTTCAAGGCATAAACCTTCCATTTGTCCAGCTCTGGTCGTTCATCTTCCAGGATAACGTAATGGTCTTGCGACTTGGAGTCAGTCGATTTTCCAATATTGAGCTCTCTTCCCAGCTGTCGGTACTTGGAGGTCATCTTGGATGGCCAGATACGCAAAAACTCGATGATAAATGCCGCCAGTTTTTGCTAAATATGCGTTATATTTGACGATATGGTATTCTAGGGTTAATATTGCCGTGATTGGTAATGAATAATATCTCTTAGTATCCATGGACTTGAAAATAATCACCTGAGCTTCTTTGAGAGGGATTGATTGGGCAGCTGCTAGAGCTGTCATTTCCTTGCTGGCGGAATTGAGTTTCTTGACATAATCGCCTACCGAGTACTAGGTATTACCAAAGGATTAATCAGACGAGTCAGGTCAGGTACGGCTCCTGCGATTTTGCCAAAAAGCATTCTTGCGCAAGTTTTTTTTTTTTTTTTTTTTTTTTTTTTTATAAAAAATGATAATAATAATAATACTTACATCGACTTGGTACAAGTGCTCAACATAGGCTTTTCTCAATTTAAGACAAAGAGAGTCTACAGACTCTGTTGGCGAATGTTCAACAATGGATCGTTCTTCGGGTCCAACAGCTTGTCCAGGCGCAGGCTTCGAGCTAGGCGAGCTGATACTGCATTAGCGAGTTTAGAAAAATAAATTAGGTTAAGCTTAAGAATCACGCTCAAAGAAAATGCGATTCTCGAATGATAAAGAGTTCAAGAAAGATCAATACCTTGAACATGTCATTACTGGCTGCTGGACTTTAGTGTCCTCAAATACACTTCTCAAAGCAGACGGCAAATCCAATAATCGACAGGCAGAGTCCTGCTTGGCATTCTCGTCTATCTGGTCCATATACACGGCAAGTTTTCCGATGGCAGTCTCCAACATGGGCGGTGTAAATGCCCTGGAGATAGGTTTGAGCTCGGTAAAGTTTACACTCCTGCGTCTCTGCTTAGTTGGACTAGGCCCCTGGAAAGGTTGAATGATACCGCCTCCATGAACGATTGGGGAGAGGATAGCCTGGTGGGTGTGTATTGTGTCATCTGTCTCTCCAGCTATCGTATCTTCTGGTTCCTTTGTCAATGATAAAGTCTGCCTTGAGACCGCAAAATCCATTTCGAGGATCAGAGCATCCTTTTTGTTGTGAAGCGATCGAAACAGGTAGGCTGCATGCTCACACTGCCCACCATTTTCTCCTTGCGGAAAGCAAACCATATAGGGAGAAAACTGGATCGAGGGTAGACTCGATCCTATTGAATTTCTTGAGATCCGCTTGACAACACGAACGGCCACAAGAGCACCTGGGAGGAAGCTCGGATCGCTCGAGTTGGAGGATTGCTTTCCTTCCGTGACAGCGACATTGCAAAGAGCTAAAAGACTGTATTGTTAGTTAAGCGATTGGTATGAGCTCGCGCAAAAACAAATAAACATAGAATCCACCTGAAATACATACATTGACCGGTTTTCACACAGGCAAGGCTTCCAGACCAAGTAGGATTGAATGGAGGAGCCTCAGTCATCAATAAACTACTCTGGGCAGATGGTAGAATTTGCCAACTGGGCTTGGACATCTTGACACCCAATCCGGGATTAATGTGTAAGGTCCGGAATTCTTGAAGTAAGGTCGCGAGAGAAAATTCTTCTTTGGCGATGGAAGTCTCACAGAGAACATGCTGGGGTATAATGTGTCCACCAAAAGCCTTCATAATTAGCTCATAGGTAGAACGTGTAAGCGATGTTGTTGAAATTTTTGTCTTGTCCTAGTTTTCCATACAGCAAGTTTAAAAAAGACTTACATGTTAGTACGGAATCTTAATCTTCCCAGCAAGTCGTCTCAGAGATCAAACATGTTCTACCTTAATACAATTATCCCGAGCAGTTTTTTCCGCCGCTGTATCGATCCAGTTAAGACTAATTCCTTGGTCGACAAATCGGTCCCAAAGACCCTGATCAAAGAATAAATCCTTTACCCTCTGGAGAACTAAGAGGATGTCTTGCGTCCGAGATCCTGTTGTGGTAGATCGATTCTGAGATACTCTCTTACCATCCAAGAAGAAAACTGTGTCTTGCCACGTCTTGGGCAATGGGGAGAGTATATACATGTAGCTTCGGATAGGTACCGGCGGGAAATGCTTCTGGAGCGTCTGAGACCTCATGATTGTTGAGTTCATTGGCTTCATGGGCGATTGATAAGATGAAATTTCGAGTCCAAAGTCGGTCAAGGAATGTACTAGTTGCTTCCTCAGATTGGAACAAGGGGAAATAGCCCCCGATCCTCCCAAAGAAGCTGTGGGTGAAGGTAGTGTATCGGTTCCTGTAGAAGCTGATGTAATTGTTTGGCGAAAATCCTCGATACAGTTTTCAATGGTGCTTCGATCTAGGCTTCGCAGGGTTCTATTGGGAACAAGTCCAATGCTTTGGGCAGCCCTCGAGTCGTAGAGTTGGTAAGTCCACTGAAGGCGGTTATCGACGTTACACTGGTAGTACAGAAGTACTCTGAGAATTGTCCTTCGCAGGTTCAGAGCCGCCACCTTTGTCAAAGCCTCGTCTAGTCCAATGGACTGATGAGTGTCGATTATGAAAACGACATTTAATGGCGACCTTCCATTCGGTTTCGAGGCTGAATCCAGGGACATTGACATTAGAGACAGACAGAAATGGAAGCGCGAAAGTGGAGCCTGTTTCGCTTCTTCTGTTGAAGTAGGGCTCGTCGAAAGGAGAGAGAGAGGGGGGAGAGGGAGAGTTGTCCAACCGAGCAGAAATTTCAATAGCGCCACCAGATCGGTTTCCTGGTGACTGTCCTGAGAATGCCTTTAGAGGTGAATGAGCATTGTTGAGCATCGCCATTTCTCTCTACTCTGAGGCCCATCCCATCCACCAGACAAACCATGGATCAAGCCAAACAGCCAGCTCGTGCTCCGAGAGACGCGCAGGGAAATGAGCTTTGTCTACTCTTTCTCAAATATGGGAAATGCCGTTATGGAGCGAAATGCAAAAAGAGCCATCAACCTCGTGAAAAGCTGAGTAAGAGTCTCCTCCCTTTTAGTTTTAGACTTTTTTTTTTTTTTTTTTTTTTTTTTTCTTCTTTGTCTCCAACAAGAACCAGACTGATCGCATCGTTTTATCGGGGGTCCTTTAGAGACGGTAATGCAGAAAGTGAAACCAACCGAAGGAACTTCATCAACTACAAGGACAGGGCCTAAGATTTCTTTCCCGCTCAAACCATCAACCTCGGTCAACCCTACCCTTCCGTTGTCATCCAGTTCCTTGTTGCCATCAACTGCAGGCGCCGAAATATCGTCTTCAAAAATGGAGGACCGTTATTTAGCGGCACTTCTTGCGAGGACAGAGTGGTATAATGCAATATCAGCCCTAGAAGAAACAAAAAAGGCTATTGCCGCCTCCTCTCCGGATCTACTCAAAGATGGACTATCGGCCAAAACTAAATACGCACTCTCCGATCTTTTCAATACAACTATCCCAGAGAGCTCAATACCAGCCTCTCTGTCAACGAAGGGAAACCCAGCCCCGACTACCAAACAATATGGCAACGATATTGCTCCAACAGATGAACTTATCGAATCTTGGTACAAGGTCTTAAAGGCGACTGTTAACCCCAGAACGAAGGTTTTGAGTCTTAAAACGATGCCAAATTCAGGCCGTGCCAAAGCCAAGCTCGCATATATGCAGAAACACCACTTGAAGTGCCATAGCGAAATCGAGGCATATTTAAGAGAAAACAGACCTGCATCCTACTCACTAAAAATTGCGCGAGATCGTATCGATTGGTCAAGACTTACGACTTATATAGCTCTCATGCTCCAGGCGGTAAGAACTCGAATCTAGTCTCTCTTCTTTTGTCTTGTTGCTCCAGAACTGACAGTGGAAACGATAGCGTAAGGTTTTCTAATAGTATGAACTCGATATCGACTCGACAAGGACAGGCCTTAGAAATCAGCACTAGTCACACCCATCTTCCGGTCTATTCAATTACCATCAGCACCTGGTTACAGTATAGGGGTATGACGGCGATTAATTGTGAAAAGCTTCTCATCTCATGGGGATTCACTTCGATCAACGCTCGACGATTCACATCGCATTTGTGGGATATGATGATTGCTGCTGCCGCGGATGCAAAAGCAGATGGAACCAAAGGAGTAGGGTCTAGGCTCAGGAAGTTTGAATCTCACGAGGACTTCCAGAAGATCTTTAAAAAAGTCCTGCAGATAGAACCCAGCTCTTTATAGCGAGACTATCTCTGACTCGCTCGATCTGCCCCCCCCTTTCTTCCCTTTCCTTCCCTCTAAGCTCGATCGCTTGAAATATTCGGGATATTTGCTCAGAGAATTTTCTCCGCATTCTTAGCGACGGGTCATGGAACCAGGCATCAGGTAGACCCAGAATTTGTATATAGCCAATTTAATGAATCTGCGAGATTTACCGGGACATTATATTCTTCTTTTTATCCGTATTGCTGAACTCAAAACCAAGCGGATCAAATTGGTTCACTGGAATTGGTACAATGGAAACATGAGCAAGGAATTTTTAGTCTTTTTTTTTTTTTTTTTTTTTTTTTTTACACGGCTATAATCATGATTTCAAAATATTGCGACGGACGGACTTGATAGCCGATAAATCCTCTGCTTCTTTTTGTTCCCGCTCCTGTTTCCGCTGCATGGCTTCTGCTTCTTTGGCCCTCTCTGCTTCAACAATCTCACGAAGGACTGATGTGGCCTTTACAATGTTCTTCTTGAACTTGGCCGACACTGGGACTACCTTGATTTCAGAACGTTCAACATCTGCTGGTAGTTTAGCCTGTCGCTTGGTCCATTCTTCTTGAACTAGCTTTTGAAAGATAGTAAAGTTCTTGGGGGCTACCTCGGTGACATCTGCCTTATTGGCTACAATCATGGAGGGTCGTCTAGTCAATCCTGGCTGGTATGCCTCGAGTTCATCTAAAAGCGTTTTCCAATCTTCAAATGGCTGACAGACTTCTTTGTCCGATTCACTAGAAGAGTCACTCGCCTCATCCGAGGTCGCATCCTGCTCATGCTCTTTCTCTGCCTGACCCTTATCTGATGAGAGTTGCTCCTCCCGAAGAATCATTTCCTCAACATCGCTGAGTCTGCTCCTGTAGTTAAACTCGGCTGCAATGTCAATCACATAAACAAGCACTTTGCTTCTTTCAACATGTCTCAAGAAAGAATGACCAAGTCCAACATTCCGCTGTGCTCCTCGGATCAATCCTGGGATATCGGCCACCTTGAGCTGATACGAGTCTCCATAGTTGACTGTACCAATAAAAGGGTTCAGAGTTGTGAATGGATAAGGAGCAATCAACGGATGTGCATTGGAGACAGCCTGCAGAAAGGTAGATTTGCCAGCATTGGGGACGCCAACGAGACCTGCATCAGCGATCGTCTTTAGCTCCAATGTCAACCAACGTGTCTGTCCCTCGCGACCTCGAGTTGCGTACTTGGGAGCTCTGTTCTGGGTTGTCAAGAAATGGGGATTGCCGTAGCCTCCACCTCCTCCACGAGCCACTAGGAGTTGCTCTCCATCAGCTGTACGCTCATTAATGTCCAAAAGTAGTGGTTTAGCACTCAGGGCTGCTCGTCGAGCATCCACGATCCTATCCTCTTCGGCGAGCCATGCCTGAGCCTCCTCAAAGTAGTTGACGCTGCCCTCTGGGAGAGCTGTGAGGGAATTGGCAAGTCTTGGGTAGAGCACCCAACGTTTTGACATTTCCTTGTCCTTGGATTCTAGTTCTCCAAGCTGTAGGATCTTTGAGTTGCCCCCAAAGTCGTCGTCCTCTTCGTCGACCTCCCTTTCCTTTTCTGGAGAAGGAACCTCACGGATAATGGTGCCAATAGGGACCTTGATGACAAGATCCTTTCCGGCATGACCGTGCATTAGACTACCCTTCCCATGAACGCCTCGAGGAGCTGCTGCTGTGTGCGGAATATGTTGAAGCGACGTCTCATTGGAAGATACCTCAAAGAATACATTGCCTCCTCGGCCACCATTGCCTCCGTTGGGTTGACCGAACGCAATAAATTTTTCGCGGTGAAAGGAAACACACCCATCACCACCTTGTCCTCCTGAGACTTTGATTCTGCAAAAATCGACAAAAGTCCTTCCCTAGAGATGATTCGATGGAACAAAAAAAAAATAGGGAGCGAGAGGTCAGTGTGTATGACTAAAAAAGGCCCTCTTCCCTTTAGAGATCAAGGACAAGATAAATAGTGTTTACAAGCAAGGGTTTACCTTTGCACGCAACTTCCATTCTACACCCTTGACACGACCCTGGGGTTCGGCTGTATAGTCGGGTAAACCGTCGATCGTTCTTTCCCAGCCATCGACTTGATTCTCCTCATGGTCGTTTCGGTCTTGTGATCCCGAATGGGACGAAGCACGAAAAATGGGTCGACAGGTATGGAATGCGCGTGTTGCAAGAACTGGCGTATACAATGGACGTAGTCCACAAGACGCTTTGTAGCCAATGATCCTGATGTCTTGCATGTTCACCATTGTTGAGACAGAAAAAAGATCGAGATTGAGAATACCATGCACACAAGACTGAAAGGAGGGGTGAGAATATCCTTTTTGGAAATTTTTAGGACACCAGAACCAGTCCCCTTTTTTGGGCGGGAGCAAAAAAAAAAAAAAAAAAAAAAATACTCTACTCTCTCTACACCTATGCCAGGATTGTCAATCGTCTCAACGAGTACCAACAATACAACGGGCCCGATCCGCCAAATCCTTCCATACCTCTACCCTCGAGAACCCTGCTTGAGTAACAGCTGAGCTGACGAAATCCACTTGGTGATCTCCACCAATCTCAAGAACTAGCTCCGGTATCCTGACTCGATCAAGCACAGGCCCATTCCTCCAATCTCTTGAAGAGGGTGATCCGTTGGCCGCTTGATCGCTCTCTAGATCGTTATCACTCTCATTGTTTCTTACTGATATCCACTCCAATTCTGATGGTTGAGGCGTAGGCGAGGTAAGTGGTGGTTCGGAAGCATTGGAGGCCGTATCTGACGACGAGTCGTTCATGGAGTCTTTGTTTCTGGAAAGAATTTCCATGGCAATGTTGGCAATCCGTGGGTAAAAGACCAAGCCTTCTTCTTCTGCCAAAAGTGCTTTCGTATCCTCCCATTGCGCTACCTCGGGCTCCAATGTCACATATTCGGATCGAGCAATATAAGGTGGATTGGACACTACCAGGTCGAAGCGTTCTTTCAAGAGATTTGATCTCGATTCCTGACCAGAAGTGAGGCCTGTAGAATGATTGAGCATTTGAAGGAGTGTCTCTGTCGGGTTGGAAATCCAGAGATCGAACAGTGAAAACTGGACATTGTTCCTTTGTAGCAGCTCTAGGTTTTTATCCCTGCTCTCGGTTGCCAACTGAATCGCTCGAGTATCGACATCGACGCCAAGAACATTACAAGACTGGGGTGGAAGTGCCGAGGCCAGTCCCAGAGATATACAGCCTGATCCTGAACAGAGATCAAGAATGTTAAAACGCGATCGAGAGGGTGGTGGGTACTTGGTTCGAGAAAGTGATGGGTGATTCTTGAGCACTGAGGCAAGTCTTGCAGTCCATTCTTCCGTTTCCCATCTAAAGGCGCAAGACAGTTGGTTATAAAAATGTCAGATGCTGCGCCAGGCGTAAAGTCATTAATGGTAGGTCATCAAGAGTATTTTTTTTACCTTGGGATTAGAGTGGGTGGTCGCGTCAAGATTTCAAGGTCCATGAACGGTTGAGTTCCTATTCCACATCAGAAAGTTGAAGTATAAACTTTTTTAATTATTATTATTTTCCGGTGCGCGTGTCCAAAATGTCCTGTTCTACTGAGGAGGATTCGATAGAAAGGTGGGTTCGACAAAATACCTAGAATGTACTGGAGTGGTTTTCGATATTTTACGCGTTGGTCCACATAGCTCTGCATCAAAGCCGCTTCTTGCTCAGAAAGCTCGTTAGAACCTGTGGTGGTGTTCTTTTGACTCGACTGAGTGTTGAGGGGTCGCTGTGTCGTGGGAAAACTTGGTTTGGACGTAAGAGTTGAAGTTGACTTTCTAGCCTCTAGTTTTGCGTGTTGTAAAAGCCATTTAAGCTCTTGGCTCGCATGGCTTCGGCTATGATTACAAACGGGTACCAGGGCTTCGGTCCATGCCTTGATGAGTTCTGCGGCGGGTTTCATTTTGGGCACAAAGAGGAGGAGATCAATGGACGAGTTCTAAGATTTTATGACTGTTTGGAGACAAGAGAGAAAGAGAGAAAGAGAGCTCTGAAACCTTTTTTTTTTTTGTAGAGTCCTTCCCCTTTTTCTCTCTTCTCCCAATTCCATCTTTCCGATCAGACAACCATGGACTCGGATCACGAGAGCGACGACGAATTCACTCAGAATGATGACACCAAAACAGAAGAAGGTTCCGAAAGAGGAGACCATGACGATGGTATAGCACGTACCTAGTCGTGAATCCAGGTGCCCTTTTGCCTCAATACTTCACGACTAAATCGTCCATCTCTCTTTTTTTGTCTAATGAAGCACAAGCAGCAACCGCCACTGCCAGCAGCTCCACCGCTTTGCCGTCATCGGAAGGAACTCAACAAGAAGCTAGGACGCGTGCACCTTTGATGCTTCAACCCAATGTGCTCGATTGCAGGACCTTCGACATTGTTCCTTCTGTAAGGTCCTTCAAGATTCCAGTTTCTTTTTGGCGTTTGGTGGCGTTATTATGACCGAGTATTCAACGACGTTTGCTACACGATATTATTAGGTACTAGCAGTTCACCCTTGCAACATTTACTGTATGGCAGCAACACAATGTATGCGCTGGATTTTCACTGGATCTGAGGATGGATATATCCGCAAATACGACTTTTTCGCGTCTATGAATGGCAAGACAATGCTGACTCAGGGACAGAGACATGGTCAAGTCGATTCAGTCACCAAGGTAAACAAACGATTGCCCTTGGACGTAGTTTAATAATGCTGGAGTTGACTGTTCTTAAAGGACAGACTTTAACGCTGAGAATGAGAAAAAAATCTAGGCTGGTATCTTGGCATCATACTGGGAGAATGAAGAGCAGCCAAACAAGTCTCAACAAACACTTGGAGAGGACGGGCTACCCATCGCCCAACCTGGGACTCCAGTCCCAGGGGCTAGTTCTTCTAGTATGGATATTGATACTAGTGTAATCAAAACAGAAGACACCGGGGGCTCTTCTTCTGCACCACTTCAGCCTGCACTCAGAGCTATGTCACCATTCGAACCCGAGTCAAAAATGTCAGCCGTCTACAGTTTGGATTGTCACTCAGAAGCCGTCTTTGCGCTTTCAGGACTAGAGAGCGGATCTATTAATCTCTGGACCCCGCGCCATGAAGAAGGAACATGCCAACACGTCTTTCGTCATCATACTGGACCGGTTGCTTCACTAAAATTGACACCAGACCAGCAAGGATTTGTTAGTGGCTCATGGGACCATGGAGTTGTGGTATGATCCCCCCTCCCCTCTCCTTGGCTATTCTTTCACTCTATGAAGTATTGCATCATGTACCATTATCTTTCATAAACTAACTTAGAATGGCATTCACGGATAGCAATGGGACCTTAACAATGGTGGGATTGTTAGGACATATGCAGGTCACGGATCTCAAATCTCGTCATTGTCCTTTCAGCCAGCGGGAGTACCCTCCCCAGACACGGATATATCCAGTCCATCATCCACTGTATCCAATGATGCCGTTTTAATGTCCACCAGTGTGGATGGTACTGTGTTTCTATGGGATCGTAGGGACCCAACCAAAATTCCAAGGAAACTGATGCCTCCAGAGAAAGTACCGCCTTGGTGTCTATCTGCTTGTTGGAGTGCAGATGGCGAGCGGATTTATATTGGAAGAAGAAACGGAACAGGTACTGAGATAGTTCTCTTTTTTTCTCTCTCTCTCTCTCTCTCTCTCTCTATCTCTCTATCTCTCTCTCTTGATGCAATGCTTTTTTTGTTGTGAGATCGACATCAGTATTAACTCAGTGGCCAACTTTTGCCTTTTATCACTATATTCAAGTTGATGAGTGGAACTTCCAAGAAGGCAAGATGACTCAGTCGATTAGGATGCCAGCCAACTCTGGCCCTGTCTCGTTTGTGAAGAGCATGCCTAATAATAAGCATCTAATCTGGTATGATATCAGTACTATTGTGATACTAGTCCGTGCACCAGTTTTCTTTTATTCAACACCAAAGGCGCTTGGATTAGTAAGGCTAACATTTTACCCTAATCCTTGGTGGACTCGCTTTTTAATCACCAATAGCGCCTCACAAGACAATATCCGCCTCTGGAACGTCACTGAGCTGGACTCAAAATCATCCCTGAGGCCGTTCCAGATTGTTGCTGGACATCATGGTGGCCTTATCTCTCACGTTCGTAAGTACACCCTTTGTTTTGATCCGGGACGCCTTATTTACCGGTGTTGACTGAAAGTGACATGGTAGCTGATGATTTGATCCTTTGTTCTTTTGACTTCATTTTCTTTTTATTCATCACACTGGAAATCCACTCAAGACATCGACCCGACTTGTAAATACATGATTACGACGTCTGGCAACCGAGAATGGGAGGGACCGAGTACCAATGCTTGCCTATTCTATGAAATCCAGCCCATATTCTGATCGCATAGAAGTGATGTCCAAAGTAGAAAACAAGAATTTATTGTATGTGTGCTGATGTTGAGATGGTGGGTGCTTTGAGCGAGTCGTGAATGCTGAATGTCTGATTATGAAAGTAGGTGAGTGGAGGGGGGAAGGTCAACGGTCGCTTTTGTCGCATCCAGAAATGGTGATGATCATCCTATTGGCAGTCGCCTATATCCTGCTATGCTCTCCTTGACCTGATCTACAAATCCCGGATTCAGCCCAAAATAGAGTGTTAGACGGTTTGGGAATAAGAGTCAAAAAGGTCACAGGTTCATGACTTCATGACGGATCTAGTCGAAGTGAGAGAGAGAGAGAAAGAGAGAAAGAGGGAGAGAGAGATAGTGTACCTTCTTGCGCAACTCTAGCTCCTTTTTGGAAGCTCTGTTCATGATCTTGAAGTGCTTGATGTTCTTTTCGAGCAGACCATCCTCCTTCTCTTGCTGTGTCTTGAGTTTTTCTAGTTATAAAAAAAAAAAAAAAAAAAAAAAAAAAGACCAAGATCAGCTACTATTCATGACAAAGACAAGAATGTGGATGAGAAATGAAGGGTAATAAGACTTCTCAGGAATGAATGAGAACGTACCAAGGGGATTCTCATTAGCTTCCTTCTCCTCCTTTAGCCTTCTCTTGGCCGAATGACCGTATCTAAGTTCATGCTTGATCTTCTTGAGACCTTTTTTGGTCTTTGGAAGTGGATCCTTTCTCTTTTTCTTGGGTGCGACGTCTAATGATGATGCAGTAGCTGTCGCAGAGCCACGAGTGGATGCTTTGTAATTGGAGAGTGATTCCAAAGCCTGGGCGGCAAGTTTCCTAGAAGTCGTCATTATGGTGCTTTGCTTGAAGCATTCACCACAAGCAAGTCAACAGTAAAGCTTGTTGTACACTACATAAGCCACATCTAGGGCTTAACTTTTTTTTTTTTAGGAGTGACAAAATGGGGAGCTGACCATTTTACGCCGAGATACCAGTGACATTTTCCAGAGACGGAACGGGGCTCGGATTTTGACAAATACTCGCCATGACGGGAGGGGTGGGTACCCACGGTGACGAAGGGCTCAAAATCCGAGCAAGGAAGCTATAGCCAATGGTGAGACGATGACAACCCCCTACCAGGTGACCGTGCCACACACGTTGCTCATGGGCATGCGGCCGAAACCCTTGCAGTCTGGTGTGGCAGGTCCTTGGATGACGCGGAGCCAGCCAATGGGGACTGGCGGATGCTTCAAGAGTGTCCGATCTAAGAACTTACTTTGACGGACTGTTATGCGTCTGCGGGCAAGGCAGGGGCTTCGTCCCAGGTCGCGGGTAGCCGGTGGCTGCTCCGTAGGTTGCCCGTTGGAGGCCCAAGAAGAGGGAGAGGTGTGTGAGAATGCGTCTGTCTCGGCGCTGGCCCACTCGCGGTCTTGCTTTGGGTGGCGCTGGCCGCATATCGCACGCAACACAGACACCCCCCCTCACCTACCGAAACACCCAAATCTGTTCGCCTTGGTCCCCTTCTCTCTCTCTCTTCTTCTTCTTCTTTGTCTAGTCCACTGCCTCTCTTCCACTCCTCTTCTTCACTCTTCTCCCACGTCCATCGGTTTGTTGCATCTCATTGCTCATTCCGTTCATCATTCTTTCTAACCTCTGTCATACATTCGAGTTTACTCCCCTCCTTCCTACTGTTGCCGCCATTTTCCTAGTCGAAGAAGTATTCGCGTCCACTCGGGCCTCTTTTTGCAACCCGCTTTGCACCACTGTTCCCTTCCTTTGCACCCTTATACTCCTCTCACTACCCAGGCCCAAAAGATCACTCCCGTTTTTCTCGAGCCATGCCCGCGCCAATCGATATTCAACAGCTGCCATCGTCGCGGCAGCACCGTATCCCTTCGACTCACTCTACACCTCTGATCCCACAGCCCTCATTTCTTGCTTCAGCATTCGAGTAAGCACCTGTCGTTTTTTCTTGATTTCCTTTGGGTTCCTTTCGGAGAGGAAAAAGGTCCGGCTCCCTCCTTTTGCACCCTGAACAAAGATCCCCGTAACAAAGAGCAAGAATCATGTACATTTCTTGCTCTCTTGCCGCAGTCTCTTCCGCCGCAGCCTGAGTTCACGGGCCACATTGTTACCATCTTCCTTCATGGTACAAGGGTGGGAAAAGAATGAGGAGGGAGAGGTGCTCTCATGTTTGCATGGCTTTACTCTTGCTGCCTTGATATGGATCTACCAGTTTAGTTTTGATGGAGCCGCAGCAACTTGAAGTCAACATGTAGTCTTGGTCTAACAACCATCACCATGTCCCAATTTTCTAAAGAGGCACTTCGCAATGTCAACGGCCCTAATGTATCCATGAGGAACAGGGGAAGAGGAAAAAAAGTAAAGGGGGTGGGGGTGGAGAGAATGGCGCGAAATAATGCGGAGAATTGACTTTAGCTCAACCAATCCACCGTTCGCGTCACTTGCAACCGGATGATACGCCGCCTGAAAGGCTAGATGCAGCTGTTTACCGCCATCTTGCAGCTGATTTCTGCAAAGCCAATCAGTAGTGCTGATCCATAGACGTCTCTCTTCTTCCCTTTGGGCTTGTTTGAGTAGGTTCGATAGCGACTTTGCAAGGCCAGGCTCACCATTGCCAAACTCAGGTGTAGATAGCTTTCAGGAGCGTGAGCTTGAGACGGCATTTTGCCGTGATTTTCTTTGCTGTGGCCTCCGCCTCGTCGATCTCCATGATCTCTTGCAACACTACGAAGAATGTCACGTCCGCTTTGAAGAAGATGATGAGTTTGGCGACGGCGATTCAGAGTTCTTGGACGATGATAACTGGAGTGACTCGGATTCGGACCCGTCTAGTCCTTCTTCATTTTCTGCAAGATCCGGAGCAGGCCCGAGTGCCACCCCATTAATTTCGGACATTGACTCGGTCGGCATTTATTCACATCCTCATCTCCAAGGTATCGCACGGACCACCAATCATTCGTACTTTCAAGCGCCGCCTCTATCTCACTATCCCTCCCTCCATCCTGCACATCCGCTTTACCAGTATTATCAAGGTGCCGGCAACAGCGACTGCTCGGGTGAACTAGACTCTTCCTTCCCCTTTAACTCGACTGCCAACTTTCTCGAGGCCTTTACGGCCAGCTTTGGTGGGCCCACCAAGAGAAAAGCAATTGTGTCTTTAGCAGACATTTATGCTGAAGATGAAAATGATACCTCGATGCGCCACTTGGCTTTTCCTTATTCAACGGTCCACCCGCATACCATTGGCTCAACAGGGGTGGCTGTGTCTGAAACGATGCGACCTCCTTCAAAACGACAGGCGCTTGAAACAGGGCAACATGTCTCAATGGGGTCGGTCATTCCCGAGCGTTTGGCTTTGCAAAGGCATGAAAAGATGGGTTGTGAACCAGGGCCATTGCCCTTTCGAGGCCCTGGCGCCTGCTCACAGTCGGATCCCTCGGTGAATCCATCCATATTCCCTGGCCTGGCAGGACGATATATGCCATTTGGGCCTCTATCAAATCGTGCACCGCTCATGGGCGGTGCCAACCCCGCGATGCTCGCCTCTCCTATTGATTTGCTGCGTCATCGAGAAGAGGTGTTTAGTCTGATGGAAGACATCACCAAATGTGGCAACAACAATACGAGCGACAAGCCTTATCGATGTTCGGTCCTTGGATGTGACAAGGCCTATAAGAACCCGAATGGCCTCAAATACCATAACCTTCATGGCCACTCGTCTACGGGAATGTGTGATGCTGATTCACCTGAATCCAAGCCCTATGTTTGTACGTTCCTTGAATGTGGTAAACGCTACAAGAATCTGAATGGGCTCAAGTATCATATCGAGCACTCCCATCCAAACCTCACCGCCGCTCTTCGAGCACATCAATCAGGATTGATCAACCCGCACATCTTTGGGCCTTATCCAAAACAGGCAGCCATGACCATTGCTGCGGCACTTGCTGCTGTTCAGGCGAGCCCCATGATGATGGCCGCAGCCAACGCGATCTTGACTGCACAGGCAATCAATGCAAGCAACAATGCTAATGCCAACGCTAATGCCAACGCTAATGCCAACGCTAATGCCAACGCTAATGCCAACGCTAATGCCAATGCCAATGCCAATGCCAGCGCTAATGTCAGTGTCGCAGGAAATGCGCCTGGCGATGCCAATGGAGCAACAGAGAGAGCAAGGCCAGGGCCAGGGCCAGGGCCAGGGCCAGGGCCAGTGACATCATCTGCACCTGAAGCTGCTAATAGACTGGGTCTCGAGGTGGGATGCCCAAGCATGGCATCGATGCCAAAGACAGAGTCCACTCTGCTTACCCCTGCTCCTGCCCCTGCTCCTGTCCCTGTTGCTGCCTTCGTCCCTATCCCTATCCCTGCTACTGTTACTGTTGCTACTACTGCCCCTACTCCGGCACCATCTCTTCCAACATTTACTTTTACCGTTTCTTCTAATGAAGAGGAAGGAGTCAAGACCATGGTCAACCCTGCTGGGGCCAATACCAGGGCAGATCCCAGTCCATCTGCCCCTGTGCCATTTCTTCCTTCCACGGAACCATCATCTTCTACAGTAGACACCATCGGCGATACAGTGACTACCGCTACTACCAAGATGAGCAACACAGACGAGACTGTGTCTCGTAGGTCTTTTAGGGCCACATCAGCTCCCAATACGAGATCTCGATCGAATCCGCAAACGCAGGTGAAGCAATGAAAGTGAGACTTTGAGAAGGAAGAAGGGAAGAAGGGAAGATACAGATAAATAAAATTAAAAATAAAAAAAAATTAAAAATTAAAAAGCATGCTTGAATATCATCATGAAATATAACGAAATAGGTTAAATGTCTTCCTGAAGAAGTGAAGAAAGGGGTAACACGATTTAATGAAGGATGAGAGAGTCTTTTTTTCATCACTGTCCTAAATGACTTCTTCCATATCTCCTTCGTCGTCCTCTCCAGAGGATGCATTGCCGTCGTCTCTGTTGTCGAGATTGCCCTTGCCCAAAGTCACTTGCGAGGTTTGGCCCTTCGTATCCTTAGGATCAAGCTCCATGAAGCCGTCTTCTTCGGCGTCTTCCTTTTGGAGGTTGCCAAGACTGGAGGTCCCTTCCACTGCGGAATTATCCAAGAGGCCACTTGTCCTCGAGTCCAATCGATAGTCTTCTTCATACTCTTCCTCCACTAACGAATCCGTCTCGTCCATCTCTGACCAATGATCGATTCCTCCTGAAGCCATCAACGCTTGACGTGCAGCAATTTCACGGTCCAGCCGTTCATAAACATCTTCCAGTTCTTTTTGGTTCTCATCAGTGGAAGAAGGGTCTCCGTTCAAAGGATTCAATCCATCCGACAATGTTGTTGCTATATTGTGGACATTTTCGTCAACAGCGCTCACAGACAGGGATCCTCTTGATCCAGGCGCCGTTGAGCTCCTGTCTCGGCCCCAATCATCCACATAATGAATATGAGCCTGCTGTCCATCCAAAAGACTAGGGAATTGAAGGTCGTTCTGAAAGAATTGGTCGTCATAGGATTGTAGAGAGAGTAAGGAGGTAGGTTTTTGATTGGTGGATGACTGTGGTGGTGGTGGTGGAGGTGTGGGTTTCGAGGTAGTAGAGTTCAAATTCTCGTCTGCATCTGTTTCGAATCGCATTCGAGTATTGACTTGATCCAATTGACCTTCAAACACCTCGTCCGCGGCTTTGCAAAGCGCATCATGGAGCATCACCTTGAGCTTTTTTTTTTTTTTTTGTTAAAAAAAAAAAAAGTTGCCAATGTTAAAAAAAAAAAGAGAAAGAGAAAGAATAAGATAAGGTAAATCTTTTTTTCTTTTTCTTCTTCTTCTTCTTCATTATTCCTTCTTCTTACCTTTAATGCCGCCAGAGTCTTGCGTTCATCCACAGGAGAGTTGCCTGATCCAGAGGGGAAACCCAAAAGAGCTGCACCCTGAATAATTCTCTCTTCATCTTCTTGTTCCAGTTCTGGAAAGAGTTTTGTCCGCAATAGAACGCTTAGGTTTTGGACATGTTGATCGGTTGCTGGAGGTTCGTTGGGGAAGACAGTGTAGCTTTGAAGTCGACTTGAGTGTGAACTGTTGAGAATGTTGGCAAGGTTGAGGTAACGCGCAATCAAGACATTGAACTTGGAATGCAACTCTGTCCTTTTAGGGTGGTAGTGGTGGAAAGAGTCGCCAACACGAAGGTGTATTGGTGTCGTTTTTTGTGTGTGTGTGTGTGTGTGTGAAAGTGTTGGTATTGCGTTCCGGAAAATATCAGAGATGGAAGGAAAAACGATTGGTTAGACTTGCATGAGCATTACTTGTGGGGTCGAAACTGTGTGTATGGGTGTGGGTGTGGGGGAGGAGAGAGAAAGAGAGAGGAGTATCATTTGTATAGCCTACCAAGATGCTGTGGATGGGGTTGTCTCAGGGTTGATGGATCTTAAAAAGTGATGGATAGACTCCTGAAGCTGTTGCAGTCGCGTCTTGACACTTTCCAGGGTATCGATGCTAATCTCTGACTGAGGAAACGGATTCATCTTTGGACTTCTCTCTCTCTCTCTCGCTCTTGCTCTATTCTTTGGTAGTTTTTTTTGCCCAGTCTCCTCCTGCGGGGTGCGCATTCTCGCCTTTTTTTTTTTTTTTTTTTGTGTGGCCAACGGCCAGCCACCCAAATCGTTTTTTGCCCCCATTAATCTACGCGCGTTTTTGGCTCGCTCCAAGAGCGCATGTCAGCACGTGCCAATTTTTTTTTTTTTCGTGAGTAGAACACCAAACGACCGCGTTTTCCCCTTTGCTTCTCTCTTCTCCTCTCCAGGAAGACTCGAACCAAGTCAGGAAGAACTTTGCCCGTGTGTGCAAACACGCTCGACTGAAGAAAGAGCGAGAAAAGAGAAAAAAAAAAAAATAGGACGAGAGAACAAAGTGAGAAAGAGACAAGGTTGCTCTCTCTCCCATTCTCCTTTGTGCCCTGAGAGCAAGAACAATTTGCATGTCAACATTTTGATCTCCACACCAACTGCATTCCTGACAAAATCAACCGAGTCTGCTCTCGGGACACCGCGACCCGAAAAGCCTCTCCTCTCCTCTTTTCTTTTTTTTTTTTTTTTTCGCCAAGACTGCTAACAATTGGTGTCCTCTATCGTTCTATCAACTGCACACGACCACAAACCTTTTTTTTTCTTTTCTCTTTCTCTCTCTTCTCTCTCTTTTGTTCTTCATCCCATCACCTCTCTCGTCATTCTTTACCCGCGGCTGCATCATTCGGAGCTGGCTCTCCCAAGGGTAATCCCCGCATTCTCAACACCATGACTTCTCCAGCACCAACGCCATCTGGCATCCTTCGAAAGAGACCCCTCACAAGTGCGGGGTCCTCGCAATCCTTTACCGACTTTTTCTCGGCCTCCACACCTGTCCCAGCGTCCGTCACCTTGCTCTTGAGCTACACTGCGCCATCGATTCATCTGGTTCATCAATTTCTTCAACTCTTGACTTGGACCTCGGACCGGTCCGTCAAGAGCTTCTTGGTCCTCTTCGCCTGGTGGGCCTTCTGCCTCGGCTCGGAGGCGTTCTTGGCCTTTGGTCTTCATTGGGCCCTACTTGTTCATCTTGGCTATATGTGGATCAAGTCTCGAAAGGTCACTCGGATGAATCAGGGCGATCAGGCGCCTCTCAGTCCAAGTACTCCCAAGAGCAGCAAGGTGTCCTTTATGAGTAGTGGCTCGAACCGGAGTGGTAGCAGCTCTACATTATTGTCACCCACTTCTTCTCGTCACCCATCCTCGACCCAACTGGAGCAGGCAGCAACACTGAGAGAAATTCAGGATATTCTTGACCATTGGGCTGCATGGCATCGGACCATGGATCGAGTTGAAGCATGTTTTGATTGGTCAGACAGGGGTCGGTCTCGCATGGTGCTGGCTCTCATTGTATTCACATACTTGCCCTGGCTCGTGCTGACATGGATCATTCCCATGAGGTTTATCGTGGCATTCATGGGAAGCATCTTCATATGCTGGAGAGCACCTTGGTTCAACATCCTTTGGGCTGTCCTGATGAAACTTCAGGCCTTCTCGCCCTTGTTGCAGCTGATCCCCTACTGGCCCTGGAAACCAGAGGTCCATGCGAGCTACCAAAAGAAGAGACGTTTTTCGGTCAAAGATATCATTTCCAGAGCCATTGGACAACGTAAGAAACACGATTATGACAGTGCTGAGGGAGGTGGATTCTATACCAAGTCCTCCTACAAGTCAAAGACTGGATATGACATTGAGGAGGATCATGCGACAATGTACTACAAATTTGTACTCTATGAAAACCAGCGATGGTGGCTGGGAATGGATTGGACCCCGATGATGCTGCCAAATGACCGCGCCCCATGGTAAGTTGGCCTCAAAATATTCCCTGAGCATATGATTGCTTGTGGTTTTTTCATTCGCCTTTAGGCTTTGTTAATAACTCATATACCCTCTGCTCTCTCTCTCGTCTATCAATTGCCTATTTTGTCCCGCCCACCTTTGTTATCTACTCACTTTGCAAACCCTGGATTATGATGGGACAATAGGACGGATGACCACATAGAGCCAACACAGAGCAAATCGGCTTTCCAACTCCCTCCACCTCATGTTGCTCATGAAGCGATCCCTGGTCAACCCAACAAGGTCCTCCGGAAATCTCAAGAGTGGCGATGGTTGGACCCTCAATGGAGACTCAAGCTCCATGGTACCAGTGGCGAATTCGATACGGATGGATGGGAGTATGCCAATAATCATTGGCAGAAATGGTCAGTCAATAACCGAAGAGGAGCCTATACTCGTCGACGTGCTTGGGAGCGAACTGCCAAGTTGATTGATCAACGTGAGATTGTGTTGTTGGATGATATCCGGGATGAGATGGCAGAAGCCCAGGCGGAGGATGATAGTAGCAGCGATAGTGGAGAGGAGAATGAGGAAGAAATTGAAAATTCTGGAGACGAGGATGAGAGTGACGAAAGTGACGATGATGCGGATAAGAATAAGGTCAAGTGAAGAAGGCAATTGTAGCAGTCTCCAGGAGAAGGGCTCGATTGGAGTGAGTGACAAATATATCCTCTTAGTTCCATGACCCTCCATCAACAATGTTCGCAAGTTATGTTAAACACATTGAGTAAACCCCCTCCTTCTCAAAAAAAAAAAAAAAAAAAAAAAAAAAAAAAAAAAAAAAAAAAAAAAAAAAAAGAAAAAAAGGTTATCTGAATGCTTTACTGGATAACTTTTTCTCTACCTAATTCTACCATCCTTCAAAGACTTGAGTGTGACGGGACCAGCCTTAGTAGAGAATTCAAGGTCCTTGTACAAGGCCTTGCCCTCAGCACTGATCTTAAAGCTCTCTGAGACCTTCTCAAAGATAAGGTGCTTGGGGTTCAACTTTTCGGGCGAAGTCCGGTCGGCCTGAGCAAAGCCTTCAAACTCAATCTTGTCACCAGCCTCAAGACCCTGAGGAGGCTGAAGAAGCTCCACAATCGAATCATCGGGCGAGGAACCAGCAAGCAACATGGCTGAGGAAAGAACTCCCTGGAATTTACCGGGCTTCAAATTGCAGACAGCACAGACAAGACGGCCCTGCATCTCCTCCAAGGGAACATACTTGGCCAAGCCCGAGACAACAGTCCGGACATCACCATCGCCGCAGTCGACAGTCGAGATGAACGAGTTGGGGTTGGCCTCATGGACCTTGGCCTCGAGCACACGGGCAACACGGATATCCAAGCGCGAGACATCAACGGGCAAGTTGGCACTAGCAGGGGCCTATTTTTAGATAGGAAGTCGAATCGAGCAAAAATTAGCAAGTTGGATCTGAAATGAAAAGAAAAAAAAAATCCATGCCATCAAAAATCACTTTTGGCTTCCTGTTCTCCGTTGTCGTAAAGTGATCCAAGTATTTTTAAAAATATACCTTGTTTGACTTGGCAGGCTTAGCCTTAACCTCGGGCTTGGGCGAAGGGTAGGCCTCCTCGGTCAACTTGCGAAGCTCATCGGTATTGAACCACTCACGGATAGGAGCCAAAAGCTCATTGATTGCGGTGGTCACAGCCTGCTTCAAGTCTCCAGGGTGAACCTTCTTATCCTTAAAGTCATCCTCCAACTGTTGGTAGGTGGTGTAGATCACATCGCCTCCAAACTTCTCGGGTCTCAAAATAGTAAAGCTAGGAGACTTGCCGTTCATTGATCTCAAGGGGAACAAGACCGTCTTCACAAAGGCCAAAATACCGTTCTCAGCAATGTTACCCTCCTCGCAGAAGGCTCTGCCCAACTTGCGCTTGACTTCCTCAGGCTTCTCGAGCAAATCAATCTTCGAATCGGGTTCCGAAGATGACATCTTGGGACCCGCCAATCCAGGGACCATAGTGTTCATCAAGTGAGCACGCTTCTTATATCCGAGCATAGGGAGCATCTTTTCGGCAAAGACGAAAATCTTGCGCTGATCGACACCTCCGAACTGAGCGTCGACTCCAAGGAACTCCTCATCCAAAGCCTGCATTCCAGGGTACATCAGACCTGACAACAAGGGGGACTCAACCTGCTTGACGACCTCAGCACCAGCCTTCTTGGCATCGTGTTGAGTGGTCTTGGAGCAGATCTTCATGTTGGCGAGCGAGTACTCAGCAGTCAATTGGTAGCTGGATCCCAGAACAAATTTGAGACGATCTGTAGGAACGCCAATCGCGGTCAAAGTAGCCTTGATCAACTGAGTGTAGTATTCCGCACGCTTGCCAACAAGTTCCATGGGAGCCTTCATGTTGTCGAGGAAGGCATGGATATCGGCGATCAAGACAGTGATGTGGCAGCCAGCCTCCAAAAAGTCGGCAATCTTGGTCATTGGCACAAAATATCCAAGATGAGGCTTTCCAGTAGGGGCTTTTTATCGATCATCGTCGATAACACACGGATTTGATGAGTACAAAAAAAAAAAAAAAAAAAAAAAAAAATAGGAGAATAAAGAAAAAAAAGGTCGATCCACGGGGGAGGGGTTGTGAGGTAGTGGGTTGCAGTGCAGATATCCGTCGAGAGTGGCAATGACAAAGTGAGTTCCAGGGCGAATTGTAGGGAAAGAAAGGGGTATAGTCAAAGAGTCAGAGAGAAACGGTTATAAGGGAGAGATAAATTCAGTATGGGATGAGTCACAAGGTTAAAACAGCTGTGTAAGTTCGTTAAAAAGCAAAAAAAAAAAGGGAGGCAAGTCAATGAGTTTACCTGTGCCCCAGTAAATGTTGAGGTCACGCTCGGCAAGAATGGCCTCGATGTGGTCTTTTCCAAGGACTTCCTGGAGATTCCTGGAAATAACCTCAAATTTTTTGCTGGGTGTCAACGTCGTCATGGTGATGAATGGTAAAGTAAAGAAACGGGTGATGAAAGAGAAGGGGAAAGATGGCAGCGTATTTATCTGGATTTGCTGTGGCTTGCCAATTAAGGACTGGACTGTGGAGAGGAGAGTGGAGGGCCCACTTTTCTCATGACTCCTTCGACTCCGAACAAGCTTCGCCCCCCTCCCCCCTCCCTGCACCAATTGACACTGTTTCAATAGCAGGGCGATACAGAGAGATAGCCTGTCAACTCTCCTCCTGCTCATACTGCTCGCTTGACTCATCCAAAACTGCCTTACACAAGAATCTCTGGTATACAAGTACAGTTCATTAGTGAAGAAAAGAATATATAAAAAAAGAGACCCGCTAGACGAGAAGCTTCTTTGATCTATCTTATTCACGTCGCAAGTTATCCAGACGTGCTTGCAATGCCGCATCATCCTCCGACATTCCCTCCGCTTGAGCAACACGCTCTCTGCCTGCGCTCGATGATACTTTGAGGCCCTCTCCAGGCACATTGGCAAGCTGGTAAAAAAAAAAAAAGAAGAAAAGGAGACAGTGGAGAAGGGAAAAAAAAAGGACAAAGCGGTGAGTCAGTCTTCAATGATAAGATAGCTCCACTTTCCCAACGTTCTCGACTTTTGTCACAGGCAACTGGGCTGAGTCAACATTTTCAGTATTTCGCACTTACTTCGCCGTTCACAGTAATGCCAATCTCGTCCAGGACTTGGTTCACAATTGCTTCTTCCTCTTCTTCATCTTCTTCCTCTTCCATGGCCTCGTCAATCGTATCCGCCATCATTTCTTCCTTCATATCCATGATCTCGCTCTCCTTCTCAAACTCCATCATGATCTTTTGAATCTGAGGAAGGTTCATGTTGCGGTTCATTGCGCCCATAGCCTATTACAATTGTTGAAGTTTTCAAGTGAAGGTTCGTCATTAGCAAAAAGCTATTTTTTTTTTTTTTTTTTTTGGGATCAGTGTGTCCAGGCTGCATGACTGACAAGAGACCTCATCTATTTTAGCCTTACATTAGTTGCACCCTTCATTGCCTCTGCCATTTGCTGGTTTGAACGGAGACCCTAAAGAGAGAGAGAAAAAAAAATTGTAACCAAAGGGCATCAGTCTTTTGCCTCAAACCACAACATTGGAGCTACAAAGAGCGAATCCATTCCACGTATCAAAGTTGGGTAGTAGATCAAATACCTGAATGCGAAGACCAACAGCCTGCAGCTGTGTCTTCATCTGATAAAACTTTTGAATATATCGACGAGTGCGGACAAGGTCTTTAGCCATCACCTTGGCAGCATTCTAATGACGACAAAAGAAAAGCTGGTGTTAGCTCAAGACCTTTCTTGCATAAAAAAAAAAAAAAAAAACTCTCCTCTTCTTTCCTCTTCTATGATTCGAAAATTGAAGAGACCTAGTCCATACCATTTGGCCCGCCTTGGCGCTCTTCTTGATATCAACAATAAGCTTCTTTTCCTGAATCTCAAGCTTTGCTCTCTCACGGTCCAACTCCCTCTGGGCCTTGTTCAGCGCTCTTTGATGGGCCCGGAGGGCTTCTGCTGGGGTTCTGCGTCCAAATAAAAAGTTCTATAAAGGAATGCATGTCGATGAGGAGAATGGGGAGAGAGGGGGAGCAGTCAGTCAGTCAGATTGCCAAGAATTTGGTAGACCAAGACTCATCAGAGAATACCATGGTCTGTTGTGGATACAAAATGCAAAGCGTTACCATCATCTTGTTTCAGCAATTTGATGGCGATTCTAGAGAGGTCTCTTTTTAGGGGGAGGGGGGAGGTGGAGGAGGATGCTAAAAGTGAAAAACGTGTCAAACTGATGGAAGGTAGAAAGCGTCCCCGGTAGGGAACCAAAAAAGCTAGGACTGCATTTCAAGGAGGCTCTCTCTCCCGCTCTTCTGAATGCTGAATGGAAGTAGTTCAGCCACTGGGCCAAGCTTTTTTTTTCCAGATCACCCAGCCCAGACCATTTCTCTTGTCCAACCCAAACAAGAGAAAAACGATCTCGACATGGCATCCACAGCAGAGGCAGTTATCCCAGGACAGAGACTCGGTCATGCGCAAGAGTTCGTTGCTGGACCTGGAACATACTTGCATCAGGATTTTCTCTATGCTAGCGTCGTTGGCATCAAACAGATCAGCCCAAGTGACAACGATCGGGTAACAAAAGGCCTATTTTTTTTTTTTTTTTTTTTTTTTCAACACCAGAGTTTATGTATCATTCTGAAGGACTATGTCAGGGCAATGGAACCCCATACCCAGAAGGACTCATCTCCGCATCCAACTTTTAATAGCTACCTCAACTCTCCGTTCAGCGCGAGAGCTCTCAGTCGGCCATTCCAGATATTGACACGATCGTCACGTGTAAGGTTCTCCGTATCAATCCTCGGTTTGCCTCAGTAAGCATCATGGTTGTCAATGGAAAGCCTTGCACGGACGACTTTCAGGGAATTATTAGAGCTCAGGATGTTCGAGCAACAGAGAAGGACAAAGTCAAGATCTACAACTCTTTCCGGCCGGGCGATATTGTTCGTGCTCAAGTGGTAATACTTCGGTTACATCGAAAATGAACCTTGGGACTAATTGATAAACAGCTATCTATGACATGGATAGGACGAGGACTTGATAAGAGTTATTCGCTAACTGAGTCTGGACCCCCCCCCCATCTCTTATCATGATCTTTTCACGAAATAGGTATCGCTCGGTGATGCCAGGAGTTATTATTTGTCAACAGCAGCAAATGAGCTTGGAGTTATCTTTGGTACCAGTATCGCAGGAGGATCCTTGGTCCCCATTTCATGGCAGGAGATGCAATGTACCAAAACGAAGGCTATTGAGCTTAGAAAGTGCGCCAAACCTCTGTAAAACATTAAAAGTAGCTGATTCAACAGGAGGTACGGACGATTTGGAGGCAACAGTGTTATTAGCAACTCGTATCGTACGGAATGACTCGGACTCGCCAAGGAATCCCTTGTCTATTTTTTTTTCTGGCTCACTTTTATCCGCCGTGACAATATCCTAGTCCAAGATTTCATACAGTGGTTCGCCTGAACTATTACTCAATGGCTATACTCGACTCTTGTCAACTGTATTGCGACAGTAGTAAAAAGCAAATCACGAATGAGCTTGGTCATAACTCCTTGAACCTAGTTTGTGAGAGCACCACCAAGTCCTTCACAGCACATGTATTTTACATTTCCATGCATTGGTGGGGGGAGGGCTATCAACGTAGTGAAACTATGAATTAGCTTCAATTATCCTTGTCCTTTGTCTCTCAAACTCGATCGTGGCATCGATGACGATTCATCGTGCTTACACATGGGTCTTCTCGTTGAAACAAGGTCAAGAATCAAAACAGGCACATTTGATCTATAGTATATACTTGTTCCAAAGAGATTATGTACCCAACACGCTCTTTGTGGTGTGATCGGCAGGCTCCGTCTCTGGATATTCTGATGGACGTTGTCTCCTGGCAATTACTATTCGTGGATTTCCAGTAGCTTTTGTGCCCTCTCTTCCTTTCTCAATAAAAGCAGATTTCTTTCTATCAACTCACAAGTCATAAACTCTTGTAGTTGTCTGGTTTCAACGCCTCTCAAGGTAATAGCCAAGCCAAGGCCGCGATCAAGATTATGAGCTATCGCCCTCCTGCCCTCCTTTGTTAAGAAGCTACACTTTTATTCACCCTGAACAAACTTGAATCGTTGCTTCCCCAATTCCTTCGCTTGAAGGACGGGAGTCAAGAGCTACTGAATAGTAATGATGCTCCCCAGCTGTGAGTATGGGACTCGGAGATGAGTGAAGAGTTGGTCAAAGAACACCCCTGAATGGTCCCTATCCAATAACCATCCAGTCAAGTTTCCCCTTTGGTTAACACGCGACGATTTTGCCTGCCTTTGCCTTCCCAGATTCAAAAAAAAAAAGTTGTGACAGGCAAAAAATAATGGGGCTTTTGTTGATTAATTACCATTTCCAGCTGAACACTTGTTTTGAAAAAGGGTAAAGGAAAACCTCCGCACCTCTTCCTCACACCCCCTCCTCCTTCTCCTCTTGATTCTTAAATGGCTTTCCGACTTCTGACATCTCTTAGACCGGCACTTCGGCCTGCCATTCTTGCTTCCAGTCCTCGCCTGCTTGCGAGGGCGGTGCCAGGTACCATATCATTTTAGGCAATTACCATGTTCCTGGATCATGCCGAAGTGGAAACAAAAAGAAGTTGACTGCATGGAACTGCATGGTTGCATGCTGCTCAACATTGATTTGACCCCTGAGACCAGTGTCTGCCTACGCATTCTAGTCGCTAACTACTTCTCGTCTTGCATTCCAACTACCATGACTTTTAGTGGCTCGTCCAGTCAGGGCCTTCCCAGCACTTGTCTCCCACCTTAGACAGTCTTCCGAGTTCCATACGTACTTGCCCAAGCTTCAAGCAGCCGAGCAGGAGGAACCACAGAATGATGAGGCGGAATCGAACCTTCCCACCCGGTTTGATCAGATCAAAGCACTTCACCCCAACACAGCAAAGGCCATCAAGAAGGTCTTCAAGTACGAGACCATGTCCAAGGTTCAATCAGAGGTCTTGTCGCTTTTGCCTACTGAATCGGACATGTTTGTCAAGGCCAAGACAGGAACAGGAAAGACACTTGCCTTTTTGATTCCAGCACTGGAGACTGTTGTGGCAAAGACCGACAAGAAGACCCTCTCTCGTGGCGATATGGCAACATGTTTGGTCGTCTCGCCAACCCGTGAGTTGGCTCAACAGATTGCAGAGGAAGCCAGGAAGCTGGCCTCGACCCACAAATTCAACGTTCACTGCCTTGTCGGAGGCGAGAACAAGAGGATTCAGCTGCGTAACTTGAACAACAAGAGGGTGGACATTATTGTCGGAACACCTGGACGTCTGAACGATTTGATTGAGTCTGTCGGCGAATTCCGTCGACAGTTGACCGGCGTCAAGACTGTAAGCCCCTCTGATGACGACTGTAGCTTTTTTTTTTTTTACTTTTTACTTTTTTTGCCATCATTCTATTTGCTAACATACCCCTACACCTACCCTGGCCTGCTGCTGATAGTTGATTCTGGATGAGTGTGACCAACTTTTGGATATGGGATTCAAAGACAGCATTGAGAGCATTGTTGAGGCACTTCCTTCCGATCGTCAGACACTCTTTTTCTCGGCCACTGTGTCTCGAGAGATCAAGTCGATCGCTAGAACTTCCCTCAAGCCTGATTTCACTTTCATTGACACCGTGGATCCCAATGAAGCCAACACCAACCTTCAGGTCGACCAATCTTACTGTGTAGTACCATATGAGCATCAAGTTGCAGCCCTGTCCCATATCATTGAGGAGCATAAGGCCAAGAACTCTGATGGAAAGATCATGGTGTTCCTTCCTACAACTCGTGGTACTCAGCTCTATGCATCTCTCTTTGAAGAGTTGACCCGTTACAAGTTGTTCTCGCTCCACTCCAAGAAGTCACAGGAGCAGCGTACCAAGACATCGGACAGATTCCGAAAGAGTCGAGGAAGCATCATGTTCACATCTGATGTTTCTGCCCGTGGTGTTGACTACCCTGATGTGTCCTTGGTTATCCAGGTTGGCATTCCATCTTCAAAGGAGCAATATATTCATCGTGTTGGACGTACAGGACGAGCAGGCAAGACAGGCGAGGGTGTTATTATTCTCTCACCCATGGAGAAGCCATTCTTGAATGCCCTTTCAGATCTCCCCATGACAGCAAACGATATCACCGATGAGTTGACCGCAGTCACAGAGGACGAGGCCTTCCAGAAGCGCTTTGCAGCTGCCAGAGAGGCTCAGGACCCAGAAATGATCCGTGATGCCTTCACTGCCTACCTTGGATACTGTAAGACCCTAGTCTCATTTTGTTCATATGAATTATTTGCGTTTTGTTTGACTCTAGTCTGTAGAGAAACTAACCTCTAGACCGATATACCTTTCTTGTTTTTCTCTATCAGATACCGGTCGTCTGGATCTCCTCCGTTGCCGCAAGCATGAGATTCTTGATGCTGGAAAGGAATACATTCTTGGTCTTGGTGCAGAGGAGCCTCCACACCTGAGCGAGTCGTTCTTGGCAAAACTTGGTCTTCATGGACGTAGTCCCCCTGCCAGATCTTCCCGTGGAAGAGATTCTGGTTTCCGTCGCGATAGCTATAGCGGACGTGGACACAGCTCCTCTAGATTCAACAACGACCGGGGAGATAGCTATGGCCGTAGGGATGATTACGGACGAGGTCGCGAGAAGAGCTACGGGCGTGATAACGACAGGGGCAGTCGTGACTTCAGCAGAAGCTTTGGGCGTGACCGTAATGACGGCTTTTCCCGCAACGACCGTGGAAGCAGCCGTAGCCGTAGGGACGACATGTAATTCTGGAACATAGCATAGATACACTTTTTTTTTCTTACTTTATTTCTTTTCCTATATATAAAAAATGGTTTGCATCTCTTCTTTTTTCAGCCTTCGTTCCTCTAACCATGGCACAAGGCTTCACTGACCCTCTCACATCTGCAGCGTATGCGTCTTCCAAGATCGAATCGCAAGATGACCCTCTACTGGCACCAAGTCCCTTGTTAGCAACGCGTTCACAGCATCTTGAACATGATTCCAGACCACCCACACCGCTATCCACAGGCGATCAGCCTGCTCTGTCGGCTAACAATCGTCGCTCACCATTGCCCATGAAAAAGACGATTGTTACAGTAGGAAAGTCTCCAACCCCAAGCAGTGGGTCTCTACCTGTCGCCCGACCAGCACACCCGTCTCCACAGGCCTCTTCATACTCTTCGCCTTCCTCGCCAAAGACCAATGCGTTTCTGGATCCTCTTCAGAATTCAGGCGACAGCAATAGCAACGTGGATGAGTATTTCAATAGTCGGGACAGTGGATACACTACCAGTGGCAATTCTGGACGAGATGGAAGAACAGGTGGTGTCCCCCGTACAGTCATCTCGACTCACTCAGGTGTGAATGCAGGACCGATGCCATCCAAGATCAGGCATCAGTCAGGTGGGATGAACACGACCCAAGGTCCTTCTTCTCCGTCTTCACCCCCGCCCAACTCTATCAAGCGTGAGACATCGTATGACCAACAGAGGGCAAAGGCCCCCCAATACCTTGGCATTACCATCCAAGATAGAACTCGAGTGAGCAAAGATGGGATGTTTGTCCTCTCTGTCCAGGTGCGTTCCCTAGTCCCAAGAGGGAGTAGCCTCTCATTCTCTTTATTGTCAATCTTTGTTCTCTCTCTTTCTAGTTTACTGCACTGCATGTTAATACCCTTTTTTTTTCTTTCTTTCTCCTTTCTCTCTCTCTCTTTCTTCCATCGCACGGAACTGTTCAATTAGACAAACATGCCACGCTACAAGAAACAGTCGTACCATAATGTTGCTCGTTCATACATGGAGTTTGTTCGGCTACGAGAGCATTTCATAGCAGAGCACCCTGAAGTGATTGTGCCACCCTTGCCACCAGAGCGTTCACTTCTCAGTACCTCTGACATGGATTCGATGCAACTCTTTCTGGACCGGATTTGTCGACACCCAGTTTTGTCGCAGGATTATGAATTACAGATGTTTATCGAGTCTGAGTTTGGGGTATGCCACTTTTTTCTCTTTATTGCTCGTTTCTCGTCTGGAGGAGTGGTTGCATATCAATTCACTAATACCGTATCTTTGTTCGTTCTCGTATCCACAAAAAAAAAAAAAAAAAAAAAGTTCCTTCCCGCCAAGCCCAAAAAGATGCTCGAAAAGTTTTTAAACATTAGTGTCAAGAGGTTTAGCACAGGACCAGCGACCAGCTTCTCTCTCAAGGATACTGACGATGAGTTTGAAGAGGAAAGAGCGGCCGCCTTTAAAGTCGAAACAAGGCTCCAGGCAGTGATCAAGAGCCTGGATAGAGAAATCAAATCAAGACGAGGTAGCCCACTTGGAGAGAGAGAGAGAGAGAGAATAAGCTCACTGATTCTGCACTGTTTAGACTCCATAGTGGTCTTACATCCATCTCAACCATATCTGACTAACCCGCCCCCGATCGATGGCTGCCATTCTAGACTTGAGCTCTAGAGAATCAGAATTTTCGACGCTGTGCAGCTCACTGGCGGCAGAAGAGAGTTCTGCAGAGTTAATCAGGTAAGAGCTGGCGTTTTTTTTTGGCGTTTTCTCCTCTTCTTCTTCTTTTTTTTTGTTTGTGATCTGTCAAGTCTCCTCTTGTTCTCATGCTGACCAGAGTGCCGGTATCCTTCCTACCCTCATCTCCCTCACAGGACATATAAACAACTTGCCAAATCATTAGAGGGCGTTGTCAAAGCTAGCAAAGCCCAGGTAACAAAGCACCCAAGATTTTTACCTGTACTGCTATTGCGTTGGGCTGTAACCAGATACCTGGGATACTCAAAGCTACTGTCCTTTTTCATATTATTCCTCTTTTGTTGTAATCTTGTCGAATGCTATATAGATTGGCGGTGACTCGACAGTGTTGGGTGGATTTCTCGATTACAAGCTACAACATGCGCAGGCGCTCAGCGGCGCGCTCAATTCACGACTTTCGGTTCTGAGCGAGTATGACGTAGCTGCCAAGAGCACAAAGAGTAAACGCAAAACGATGGAACGTCTCCGATCCTCCACGAATATCAGCCCCGACAAAGTGACGGACAGTATTGATGACCTTGAGGATGTAAGTTTCGTAGCGTGTGAATATTTTATCTGACCCCGCCTTTTTTTTTTATTATTACTATTGGTCTCCCTCTCTCTCCCTCTCTCTCTCTCTCTCAAATCCAGTACTCATATGGCTTGAATGGCTGCTTTATTGGATTCTCTCCTATCTAGGCCATGTTGTTTGAAGGAAATATGAAAAAGCGGATGGAACAGGTCAACGCAGCACTTACCAAGGATCTAGAAGAGTATAGACTACAATCACAGGAGGACATGCTCCGAGCTCTACGGCAGTACAGTCAACGACAAATCGGATTTGAGAGAGCCAAACTAGAGGAGTTGTTATCGGTCGGTGCCGGACAATTTGAGGAACAGCAGCTTCAAAAAGACAGGGCGCAGTCCGAAGCAGAAGAGTCACGCAGCTTGGCTGGACGACCTGTTAATTCGATGTCATCTTCCTCCAATCGGCCCTACTGGTCAGCTTCAGGGCCTTTACAATAAAGCCTGTTTTCTTTTTTTTCCCTTTAATATCAAATATCAAGACCTCAGGACCGCACTTGTTGTTTTTGTTTGTTTTTCGACCAATACATGTTCTGTGTCAAAAAACAAGGGTGTTGGAGAAGGGACTTGGTGAGACTGGCCAAGTGTCTTTGTCATACCGACATTGCTTTGTCAAACAAAAAAAGTGAATTAGATAGAGACTAACTCCCCTTTCTCTCTCCCCTCACCTCCTCCTTTCATGAAATAGGAACTGATGCTGCTGCTTTGCAAAGCACGTCCCATATGTCATTTTTCTCGGCGTTTAGTTTTCGCGCTCAGTGGGGAAGAAGGGGGAGTTACCGGGTGGACGAATCGGCTCTTCGGTCCCCCCCCCTCCTCTTTTCCATCTCCCCGCCGCAACCCCGTCGGGGGCCTTTGCTCGTGGTCGTGATTCTGGTTCTTCTAGAAAGGGTCTGATATACTCGGGGTGCCGCAGTGAGGAAGGGGATACGGGGTGAGAAAAAAGAGAGAGAGAGAGAGAAACAGCGAGTCAGAGATGAAAGAGAGAACGGAGAGGTAGGGATCGGACGTGAGAAAGAAAGAAAGAAAGAAAGAGAAAGAAAGAAAGAAAAAAAAGGCCATGTTGAGGAGAGAAAGATCGAGGAGAGTCGAGCGCGAGAGAGCGAGGCAATAAGGTTCAAGCAGCCCCAAAAAGGCAAAACGAGCGGTCGGGCGGTGGAAGGTCATGGAAATGGCTGGGTCAGTCGGAACGGTGATCTACGGTCTCTCGCTCGCTCGCTCCATTTTTCTTGCCTTCCATAAGGGTGGCTTGCAGACCCGTTGTTGATGTCAAACTCCGTCCGGGACGGGCTTCCCTCCTTTGCCTGTTCCCCCTGTCGTAGATTGTCTGTGGAGCGAAAAACGAAAAAAAACGGTCGAGTTGGTCGCAAAGGAAGAGAAGGAGCATTTTTGGCCGTGCCTGAGAGAGAGAGTCGAGTCATAGCGGCCTTGCAGACAAAGCAGACTCACATCTATATAAGAGGAAGACACCGTCCCCTTACGCCCGATCTTGATCCTCTGATTCGATCTCTTCTCCATCCTTCCCCTTCCGTCCGAATAGTTCATTCACACCATGTTGAATCTCGCTCGCTTGTCTCGCTCCGCGGCTACCCGCAATGTCTCCAAGGTACACCCCTACTCCCATTTGTGCTTGACTGATCTCCCCTCCTACCCATGGACTGATCAACACGTCCGCCTCCCCCAACCCCAAAGGAAAAAAAAGTCGCCACCTATATTCATCACAGGAGCCAAGAACCATGGACACCGATACTCGTGGACTCTCAGCACCTCTTGTTTTCTTATTCTACTTCTCCACCCTTGTTGGTGGCGACTGTGGTAGAAAGAAGAAGAAAGAGGAAATCAAGCAAGCAGAATGTCGGATGCTAACTGTCCCACGCCTTTTTATTTTTTCCTTTGTATTTCGGTTACGACCCACCCCGATAGATTGCCGCTCGTCCTTACAGCTCGGGCATCAACGGACCTGTGATCGGTATCGATCTCGGAACCACCAACTCGTGTGTCGGCATCATGGAGGGCAAGGTTCCCCGCGTTATCGAGAACGCTGAGGGTGCCCGCACCACCCCCTCGGTCGTCGCCTTCACCAAGGAGGGCGAATTGGTCGTCGGTCAGGCTGCCAAGCGTCAGGCTGTCGTCAACCCCGAGAACACTCTCTATGCCACCAAGCGTCTTATTGGTCGTCTCTTCTCGGACAAGGCTGTCCAGCACGATATTGAGACCGTCTCTTACAAGATCATCAAGCACTCGAACGGTGATGCCTGGGTGGAGGCTCGTGGTAAGCAGTACTCTCCTTCCCAGATCGGTGCCTTTGTTCTCGGAAAGATGAGAGAGACTGCCGAGGGTTACCTCAGCAAGAAGGTCGGTCACGCCGTCGTCACCGTCCCCGCCTACTTCAACGATGCTCAGCGTCAGGCCACCAAGGATGCCGGTAAGATCGCCGGTTTGGAGGTTCTCCGTGTCATCAACGAGCCCACCGCTGCTGCTCTCGCCTACGGTCTTGACAAGGCCGGTGACCGCGTTGTCGCTGTTTACGATTTGGGTGGTGGTACGTTCGATATCTCGATCCTTGAGATCCAGAACGGAGTCTTTGAGGTCAAGTCTACCAACGGTGACACTGCCCTTGGTGGTGAAGATTTCGATGCCATGCTTGTCAAGCATGTCGTCGAGGAGTTCAAGAAGGAGCAGGGTATCGATCTTTCTTCGGACCGCATGGCCATCCAGCGCATTCGTGAGAGTGTCGAGAAGGCCAAGATTGAGTTGTCGAGCACTCTCCAGACCGACATCAACCTTCCCTACATCACTGCCGATGCCACCGGCCCCAAGCACATCAACATCAAGATGACCCGTTCCAAGTTCGAGCTCCTCGCCAAGGATTTGATCAACCGCACCATCGAGCCCTGCCAGAAGGCCATCAAGGATGCTGGCGTCACCACTGGTGAGATCAACGAGGTCGTTCTTGTCGGAGGTATGTCCCGTGTTCCCAAGGTCATCGAGACCGTCAAGCAGGTCTTTGGCCGTGAGCCCGGCAAGAGCGTCAACCCCGATGAGGCTGTCGCCATCGGTGCTGCTATTCAGGGAGGTGTCCTTGCCGGTTCCGTCACCGACATTCTTCTTCTCGATGTTACTCCTCTCTCTCTCGGAATTGAGACCCTCGGAGGTGTCTTCACTCGCTTGATCAACCGCAACACCACCATCCCCACCAAGAAGTCTCAGGTCTTCTCCACTGCTGCCGATGGTCAGACTCAGGTCCAGGTCCGTGTCTTCCAGGGTGAGCGTGAGCTCGTCCGTGACAACAAGCTCTTGGGCGACTTCAACTTGCACGGTATTGCCCCCGCCCCCAAGGGTGTTCCTCAGATCGAGGTCTCTTTCGACATTGATGCCGATGGTATTGTCAACGTTGGTGCCAAGGATAAGGCTACTGGACGCGATCAGTCCATGTCGATTGTTGCTTCTTCGGGATTGTCGTCCGATGAGATTGAGAAGATGATCAAGGACTCTGAGCTCTTTGCTGACTCTGACCGCAAGAAGAAGGAGCAGATCGAGGCCACCAACCAGGCCGAGTCGATCATCTCGGAGACTGAGAAGAACATGAACGACTTCAAGGAGCAGCTCGATGCCACTGAGGCCCAGAAGATCCGTGACCACATTGTCAAGTTGCGTGAGGTTCTTGCCAAGGGTGAGGCTGTTGAGGCTGAGGAGATCAAGAAGGAGTACACCGACCTCCAGCAGGGATCGCTCAAGCTCTTCGAGATGGTCTACAAGAAGAACGCTGCCAACAACGCCAGCTCTTCCACTGACGGTCCTACCGTTGACAACCAGGAGCCCAAGAACTAAGTCGCTTTTTTGGGAACTTGATTGAGACCATTTCATTTTCTTTTTTAGATTCTTTATCCAAGTTTGCTTTATTCGTCATTCTTTTTTAGAGTCATCATCCCCCACCACCACATCCCCCCCACCATGTACCACCAGACACTTTTTTTTTCCCCTTTTGCACACCATTTTTTTTCTTTTTCATAGTATTGTTTTCTAGCCTCTTCCTTGTGCATCCACCATTTGGGGATCTCTTGTATTTAGTTTAATCCCAAGAAACAACTTGAAATAGATCGTCTTTTTTTTTTTATTATTCATACTCAAATTGTAAAAAAAAAAAAAAAAATGCTCCTCTTCTGGATGGTTTAGTTGGTTAGTTGGTGGTTAGTTGGGAGATTTCTTTGGATCAAACGCCAGTTCATTCGAGAGGAAGCTCTCTCTCTTCGGAAATGACTGGCCTTGAGTCATTTTTTTTTTATTCATGAGGAAGAAAAAGCTCCGTGGCAACTGTTGTCAATCTTAACGACTATCCTTAAACTTTTTTGGTTTTGGTTTTGGTTTTTTTTTTGGTTGGTTGACGCTGGTACTATTTGTTTGATGTCAGTATCGACTCGTTGGTATTGTGGCCAAAGAGTGCACTATGATTGCTCCGTGCCCTCTTCCCCTCCCCCTTCTTCCTGTCTCTCCTCTTGTCTTTTTTTTTTTTTTTTTTTTTTTTCCTGGGAGATTTCTCACGCGTCTCATTCTCGAAGAGATACCAGGTTTTACTTCACTTTTTGGTTATTTGTCCTACACTTGTTTCTACCTACTCTAACCTCAATTGCTTGGGGCTGCACCCATACAACTCAAGTGCTTTTTTTTTTTTTTTTTTTTTCTTTCTTTCACATGTCTACCAACAGTTGAGAATTGAGGGAGGAAGGAGGAATCGATAGAGTCCAGAGCTCCCAAGAAGAGTTGTGTTGAGGCTGTACGAAGAAGCGAAGAGATAATCTAGTTCATATCGACTAGACTCTTTTGTGCAAATGTGTGCGTGCGTGTGTGTGTGTGTGTGTTGTGTATGTATCGATGTTGTTGTTGTCGTTGGGTGCGTCACTGTTGTTGTTCTCTTCGCGACCTGCGTTGCCCTTGAACCATAAATGAAACAAGATGGAGAGTGAAAGAAAAAGAAAAAAAAGAGCACTCGACCGAGTTTGAGGGTGAGTGACTGACGGACTGAGTGACTGACTGAAGGAGTGAGTGACGCTTACTTGATGAAGCTGATAACGCCTTGAGCGATACACAATCCTGAGTTGCCGTTCACCATCGAAGTAGGATGTCCACCCTTTCCAAGATCGTCCTCCCGTTCACAGACAAGCACTGCTCGACCATAGATCGACATGGGTCCAAAGAGAGTCAGCCTCGCATCCGTCGTCTCAAAGAATGCCATCCCATCGGGTCCAACCTGGACATTGCCCAGGTCGCCATCGTGCCTCAGTTTGGAGCCGGGTCCACCATGAGGGAGTCCATAAGGATTCCAATGTCCACCCACAGAACGGCATCCATGGGTCAGATCGCCATTCTCACAGATATGAATTCCATGAAGTGAACCTGGTTGAGAAGTGGGTGGGAAGCAAGAAAGGCGAGCCTGGATATGAATACGGGCCTTGTCGTGCTCCTGTGCAAAGTAGATCATTCCTCCTACGCGACCGTCGGTGCTTCGTAAAATACAGAGTGCCTTGAGAGGACCAATACTCATATCCTCGACCATGGCGATTTTCCTGAAATATGAAATTCAATAAATAAATAATAAAAAAAAAAAGAAAGAAAGAAAGAAAGAAAGAAAGATGTCGACGGAGGTGGAAGGGGAGAGAGCAAAAGACTTGATAAGTTTTGGGAGAGGGGAAAGGAAGAAAGAGGAGTTTGAGGCAAAGGGAGAGCGGTTACACTTATACTTCCCAGCCCGCCGCCCCTCCTTTTTGGTTCAGTGCGTCCTTTCCTCCCCAAGGCGGTCACGAGCGAGCGAGCGAGAGAGTGAGTGAGCGTAGAACAGGCGGTGCGGAATAATAACAAGCCACTTTGGATGCGGCGGGTAGGAATGGAGTGGATGCCTGATCCGCCTCATTTCAACATCCTCGTCTTTACTCCTACTCTCTTTCTCTCTCTCTCTCTCTCTCTCTCTCTCTTTTTCTTTTTTTCCAAGGACAGCCTTGTAAAGGAAACAAAGCAGGAAGACAATGTTCCGCACAGCACTCTCCAGGACTAGCCAAAGCGCGGCTTCGGCATTCGCCATTTCTCAGCGCCAGACTGTCTCTACTCAGGTCCGATCTCTTGCTGCATTCAGCACCTCTGCCTGCAACAGCAACAGCAGCAACAACAACAGCAACAGAACTACTGGCGGCCCTGAAAGCATCCTCTCGGTCCTTCGTTCGTCTTCTTCAGCCAATGCTGGTAACAGACCTGCGGGCAGCAGCCTTTTCCCCAACCGTAACAACGCCGGAGGTCTGAACAACAGGAACAGCGGAGACTTTTCGATCTTTGGCTCGGCTTCGGCGCGTTCCACCAATGTGACTTCGAACCCGATCCATCTGGACGTGAACCATCCTACACAAGGACGCTCCTTCCGCGTCACCTCGATGGCTTCTGTGGATCATGCCTACCGTCGTCTTCGAATTACGCTCAACCAGTCCAACATGAAGCGTGAGTTGAGGTTAAAGCGCACATATGAGACAGGACACCGGAGAATGAGGCGCGAGAATCAGGAGCAGAACAAGAGACTCTTCGGCAAGATGGTCCGGAAGAAGATTGAGCTGATCGAGTTGATGAAGCTTCGGTACGTCTCTCTTTTTCTTTCTTTCTTTCTTTCACCTTGACTTTCTTTTTTGAATCTTGCTGGGTTCTTTGCTAAGGACTTGATGACTAACGGTCGACTCGTTTTTTTCTTTTTCTTTTCTATACCATAGTGGAATGTAAAAGTGGAGCATATTATCCCCTTCTATATATATATATACACTACGCGACGAATCAAGGACAGCAAATGCTAAGCATCTGGGAGCAGGATCATTAGAAACTCGGAATAAAATGGAGCACCGACTTTTTTTTTTTTTTTTTTTTTTTTTTTTTTTTTTTTTTTTTTTTTTCCTTTTTTTTTTTTCTTTTTCAAGGTCCACTGGAATATGAGTGAACTATGCAGGAAAGAACCAAGACGATAAAAAAGAAAAAAAAAAAACAACTGAACTTTTGCTCCTCCATGAAAATTTCAAACCATCTGGACTGGATTGCGGACTAAAAGAAAGTAGATAAAATGGAGCGACAAAGGAAAAGAAAAGGAGAAAGAAGGAAAGAAAGAATTCATCTAGATATCTCGAGACCAACATTCGTCCAGAATTCATAGCGAATTCATGGTCTCGATATTCAACCCAAATTCTCCAAAAATCGGATGTGACAGCGTATTTTTTTAAAGCAGTTTTTTGTGCTTGATCTCAGTGCTTCTCGATGCACACTGCTTTGTGATTCACCATGTCAACGGCCAGGTATAAATGCTATGGCGGCATTCAATAAGACACACCAAGGTGGATCACTCGGAAAGAAAAAGAAAAAATGAGAGAGAGAAAGATCCAATGGAATTAAAAGAAAAAAAAAATTGGGCATTGATTGACTTTTTCTAGGAAACCACAGCATAGGCAGACAGCTTTGCCACCAGAGACGGTCCTCTCTTCACGAGCTGCTATCTATGGAGAAGACCCCTCTTCTGGTGCGCCCAATGCACATGATACCACCAAGGAGACTACCAGCCCGAATGCTGAAAACGAGTCCTTCAGCCAGCTTTTTGCACTCTTGGCTCCCAATTACCAGTTTGAATGTAAGGCAAACGCCTCTCAAGCTCAGAAGAAACGATGCTCCTAGTCCCACCAATCAGCCATCTAACTTTTGTTTCTTTCTTCGTTTCTTTGCCAGTTGAAGAAGAGCCAAGACAAAGCGACAAGTCTGACCAGATGGATTTAGACGATTCAGCAGAACCAGAAGAACTCGAGTTCCGCCTCTTTGCGTCTCAAGAACCCGCTACCGTCCGTATTTCATCCAAGGAAGAAGATCAGGAGGTCTACCGGATCAACCATGGACGACCTGAATTGGAGGAAGCAGCAGGATCTTTGCGGATGCTTCAGATAGCAGAGGCTTCTATCGATGCTACGACAATCTTGGAACAGGCGAGGATACCCTGGGTAAGTGTCTAGCTATTTCTAAAGTGCAAGGCGTACAGTTGAACCATTGAAAGTGGGAGTCTAATAGGCAGCCATCTCGACTTTCTGTTTGTTTGTTTGTTTGCTTATCTGTTTGTCTGCTTTAAAAAAAAAAAATAGTCAAGATCGTTTTTCAAGCACAAGGTCATTGTTGTTCCTCACAAACAACCAGCGTCTGACAAACAGAAAGCTGGTAAGAAGAGCAAACAGAAACGAGACTTTGAAAAAAAGTTGAAAGCAGGACTGATCGACCGAGCAACCCTCGTGGCCACTGCACGAAAGGTCAAAGTCGCCGATAGCTGGGGCCAGCCCGTGTTGATTCGGAAAGGATTGGACAGAAACACTATTCATGCAGGCACAGGAGAGAACAAGGCAGGATGGCCCCATTCTTCAAAACGTGGAAGAGGAGGAGCAGGCATGGCTGGTCGTGGACGAGGTGGTGGTGGACGTGGACGAGGCGGTGGGCGCGGACGAGGAGGCTCAAGTCAACGTGGGCGAGGAGGAGGAGAGGGAGGAGGACCAGCAAAGAAACCAGTATCAGATGGACAATGACCAAGCCTCGCATAGAATAGTGGAAGATGTGTTCATACAACCAAACGCATGGAAGCACCCGTATCTTTTTTTTATCGTCAACAGTAATTTTGAAACGTTCAGAGACACACACACAGGGCAATGGAGCAATATGTGAAGTAATATTTGTGGAGAGGAGGCGTGACAAGTTCATTACCAACCGATCGAAACTTTTTACTGTCAAGCTCGATCTAGTCCATTCCTCTCCCCTTCGCCCTGTAGCTCAATGACAGTAAGCAATCGCCTCATTCATTTCTTTTGGTGTGCTATCGATGGCGCCGTTCCCATCAGGGTGCCGATAAACCCGGAATATGACCTTCCGTTCATCATTCATGTACAAAGAGCAACATACTTTTTTTTTTATTTTATTTTTTTGGTTGGTGTTGTTTTCACAAGGTTGACGGACAAGCTTGAGACTCAGATTTCAGACTGGTAACAGAGCACCTGCACCGAGCACCTGAAAGGTGCCATCGTCTTTTCTTTTTCTTTTTCTTTTCCTTCTTTGTGTCTTTCTCAGCAAATGCGGGGAAAGAAGAAGAGTCTTGAGGACGATCTAACCCTCTTCTGATGGGAAAAGAAATGATTCTGGTGATGATCCCTTCACTTTTTCTATTTTCAGGGGAGAAAGAGAGAGGAATAGAGAGAGAGGAGAAAGAGAGAGAGGAGAGAAAGAGAGTTGAGAAGAGGCGTGAGAGAGGGAGAGAGTTTGTTGGCGGTACGGGAAATATGGCCGTGTGTGTGAGCCCACCAGTGAGAATGCTTGGGTTTTATTCCCTCCTTCACTATTTAGACGAGTTGTTGCCGGGAGACCAGTGTTTACTCTTCTTCTTTCCCCCTCTTCTCCTTTTGACCATTCTCCCCTTCCCTTATAAAAAAAAGCGACATCAAGAACGACCTCACTCTTTGTAGAAAATCAATCCTTGAGAAGGAACATGTCGTGCTACTCGGATTCGAAAAGTGACGCAGGAACAGGAACAGGAACTGGAGCAGGATCTCAATCAGGAATGGAGTCAAGTTTGCCTTCAGCGGCTAGACCGTCTTCAGGCGGTGGATGGGACGCACCTCATGTGATGATTGTTGGATCTGGACTGGCAGGTCTGATGCTGGCAATCTTGCTGGAGCGCATCCAAGTGCCCTACACAGTGTTTGAGCGTGCTGCAAAAGTGAAGCCTCTTGGTAAGTATGTGGGGAGGTACCGGGAAGGAGGCTCTTCAGAGACCGATAGAGTAATCCCGGTTTCTTTCTTCATCCTGACCAAGGCGTTTCTTTCTTTTTCTTTCTTTCTTTCTTTTTTTTTTTGCAGGATCGGCTATGGTATTTGGCGCCAACATTCTGCCTGTCTTTGAGCAACTTCAGCTGTTGGATGAGGTCAAAAAGATTTCACTTCCCTGTAAGCGCATGGACATTTTCAACAATGACATCGAAAGAATGTCATTTATCGACGCGGAACAATACAAGGAAAGGTAATACAACTCCTTTTCTCATTCCACCCACGCAGATCCAACGTCGTACCAAGATCTTCGGAAAAAATGGGAGAGAGAGAGAGAGAGAGAGTGAAAGACAGTGAGGAGGTGACTGCTGCTGTCAGGCATACTGACATACTTTGGAAACACTGGGCTGGAACATCGAACAATAGGAGCGGCTATGACTTTTTGATGTTTGCAAGACCCGATATGCACAACCTGTTGCTTTCTCAGGTACCCGAAGAAAAAATCATGTACGGCAAAAGGGTTCTTTCCATCCAACAAAACGAGCACGGTGTCATGATCCGATGCGCAGACGGCACCTCTTATCACGGCGATATCCTTGTCGGAGCTGACGGCGCATACTCAGGAGTGAGACAGAGCCTGTACAAAAACTTACAGAACGCCGACAAGTTGCCCAAGTCGGATCGAGAAAACTTGTCCATGGGATACATTTCGATGGTCGGAATGTCCTCTCCTTTGGATCCTGAAAAATACCCTGTCTTGAAAGAACCCTTTTCCAACTTTTCTCGAGTGATTGGAAGCGGTACCCCCCGCTCGGTAAGGGTCCAGTGTCTCTTTTACTTTACTCTCCTCCTTTCTGTTGAATTGACTCTAATCATGAGAGTGTATACCTTCGGCCCGACAAAAAAAAAAAAAAAAAAAAAAAAATAGTACAACACAGTGAGTGTCCCTGGAAATAGGATATGCTGGGGAATGACTGTCCAGCTAGACACCTCCTCCATGTCCAAGGATTTCCTCTTCAAGAACTCAGAGTGGGGACCCGAATCGAACGAGGCCATGATCAAAGAGATTTACAATTTCCCGAGCCACTTCGGAGGTACCATTGGCGAGCTGATCGATGCGACTCCGAGAGAATTGATTTCAAGAGTCTTTTTGGAAGAGAAGCTCTTTGAGACTTGGTACCATGGGCGGACCGTGCTAATCGGCGATGGTAAGAACAAAGAAAAAAAGAAAAGCATGCAGAACCTTTTTTCTGTCCCATGTTTGGGCTTTTCTTCGAACGATGCAGACATCCGGACATGACAACAACAACAACAACACCAGCTGACCATGTCTCGCCTCAATGCTTACCATCTTCAACCATTCTCTTTCTTTCTTTCTCTTTCAGCATGCCACAAGGCAAGTCAACCTACTTTTCGAGTTGAGAGCATTGCATGATGAGCAAGTGGATAAACAATGAGTAACTGACTTTCTTCTTACCCCCTCCTCCTCCTCCACTCCCTTCCTCTCCACTTTTGGATCTGCAAACTTGTGTTGATAGATGTTGCCAAGTGGTGGCCAAGGTAAACGCAACGCCCAATGCCGCAGCTCCAAGAAGTGTGGCATTTCAGCAACGCCAAGATCCGCAAATCACTCACCTTTTTATTTATTTGTTTTTTTCGTTATTGTTCTCTCTCTCTCTCTTTCTCTCTCCCTTCTTTCGTCGGGGTCAACAATTAGGCGCCGTCAATGCTCTACAGGATGCTGTCATTCTTGCCAATTGTATCTATGACCTCGCTTCGCTTGCCCCTGATGACATTGCTGCGGCGTTTAAAGACTACCAAGACCAGCGGTATCCACAGGCGAAGTACCAAATGGAAAAGAGCAAAACAATGGCCAAGGTTCTTTATGGACAGGTACATTCTTGATCATACCCATGTGTCCCTTTTTTCTTTTTATGCATGTCCCTTTCTCTCTCTCTCTCTCTCTCTCTCTCTCTCTGCCCTCTCGCCTCTTATCCATGACCAATGAGGAGTACCAGGGGTTACTGGTGTCCAGACTGAAAAGAGTTCTCCGATCCTAAAAAAAAAAACTCACTTTTTTTTGTCCCACACAAAAACACCCCTGTCTTTTTTAAATATCCCCTTCATTAGACTTGGAGCGAACGCACCCTGCGATATATCGTCTTCAAGATGGTACCACAGAGTGCCCAGACAGAACAGTTCTTGAAGGACACGAATTATCGACCTCAACTCACGTTTTTGCCCATGCTTGCTAATCGTGGTACAGGTAGCGTGTTACCTCAGAAACTCTCTCGAAGATACAAGGGCAACACCAGCACCAGCAACGGCAGTGCTTGAAGTTCCCCTTCTAGTCACACACACACACACTAGTGCAGACTATTACTTTTTTTTTTAAAGTAAAGAAATAAATTAAAAAAAGAAAGAAAAAAAAATCTCTCACCCAATCTTTTTTTCATTCTCCCACACGCTCTCTTTTTCGTTTCTCTCTTCCCGTCCTTCGAGCTCTGTGCTGCTGCAAATTCCCTTTTGGTCAAAAGCACTGCTTAGTGTTTAATCAAAAGGTTTTTTTTCTTTCTTTAATTCTTTGGGAAAAAGAGTTCAGGAACCATTTTTTTTCATGGAACTTTTCCCAGTCCAAAGCAAAAGGAAAAGGAAAAGGAAAAAAAAACAAGGACGTGAGTTTTTTTTTTTTCCCCCTACCATTTAGTTAAACGGACAAACTTATCCTGGTCTCAGCAACGGTCGGAATGGCAACTAAGATGTCGATCAGACAAAGAAAAAAAAAAAAAAAAAGAAACGGGAAAGGATGATGCTAGGGGCATTGAGACTAGGACCGGGACAGAAATAGGGTCCGGATCGAGAAGACGGGGCACGAGGGCGAGGGGGGGAACGATGAGTTTGCAACTTGGCTCCATTTTTTTAATTATATGTACACAAAATAGCTCTACATTCGCCAGCACGTGTTGCATGCTACCGTTTTTTCTTTTCTTTTCTTTTTTTTTTTTTTTTTAATGCTACTTTTTTTTTTTTTTTTTTTTTTTTTTTTTTTTTTTCTTCCTTTCCATTTTCCTTTCCTTAGTTGAACTTTAGAGAGCCACGGGAATTTCCTTCTTGAATCTCTTGGGTCTAGAGTCTTCTGCGTCTTCAGGTCCCCGATAACGCTTGGAAGGTTTTTGAGGAGCGACGGGAACGATGCCTCGTTTAGGTGCGCGGGGCAAGAATGTTGCTTGGGGACGATATGCTGTGTCACTAAGCACCTGTCTGGTCTGGATAAACTGGGGTACAAAGTTGAAAACAACATACCGCAGGAAACGATTGAACCAACCCTAGAGGTTTTTTTTTGAGCAAAAAAAAAAAAAAATAGAAATCTGTCAGCACAAAATATCAAAGAATTCAAAAAAAAAAAAAAAAGTCATTCTCATCATTGAGTCGTAATTCTATTTCTTTCTTTCTTTTTTCCTTACCCCTCCGTAGCTCAGGCGTCCCATTAGAACACTCTTGCCAATCTCATATTGAGCACGACTGAAGCGTTGCTGGTAGTAATCCTTAAAGGCATCTGTGATATTCTCGGTGGTGTAATCTTCGATATCGAAGAGGGTATTGGCCAAGATCACAGAGTCTTGCATTGCATTCATGGCTCCCTGCCCGACACTTGGGAGGAATTTGTGGCAAGCTATGGTGCAAAGATAGGGACAAAATAAAAAAGAGAGATGGTAGTGAGCAATTGAGTTTTTTTTTTTTTTTTTTTTTTTGAGAGAGAGAGAGAGGAGAGGATGAACAAATGAAGCACCGGGAAGGAAGGGAGCCGCGGGTCCGGGCAGGATCTTACCGTCTCCAATCAGAACGACGCGCTTGTGGTACCAGGTCTCGAACATCTTTTCCTCGAGGAACACCTTGGAGATAGTCTCAATAGGCGTCTTCTCAATGAATTCGCCTAATGTTGCGCCAAAGGTTGTTTTAAAGTCTTTGACGTCTTCGATCATAGACTTGATGCCTTCTTCACCCCATTCGCACGTAGCACGCGCTTCTTGGAGGTCGGTTGTCTCGAGTTGGAGGACAACGCCCCAACTAACTCTGTTATCTGATAGTGTCACTGTCGTCCACTACAGAAGTACAACAAGACAAAAAAAAAAAACGGTCAGTTTCAGGTACAAGAGCATTCACTTTTTTCGTTAAGTGATTGACTATGTTTCGGGATACTCCCGGGTTCCCGGTGTTCGGTATTGACTTACAGAGTACCCTGTTCCATCTGCAATCACTTGGTCAGTCAAAGAGTTGCGTGCAGTGACGATAGGGAACTTTTCTGGGTCAAGTGGTGAAGACACTCCCACCATAGTTACGTAGCCAGCCTTCATATCTTTGAGATCTGACTTTGGCAGGATACCCTGAGGTTCCATTTGCTTGTACATACTCTTCCGAACGGCTGAGTAAGCACCATCGGCACCAACGAGAATCTCACCCTTGTGCGAGGAGCCATCGGTGAAGAAGACCTCGACACCATCATCATCCTGAGAGAAGGAAGACAACTTTTTGCCAAGGACAAATCTCTCTTTGGGGATCTTGGACATGAGCAGCTTGTGCATCTCATATCGAGTGAACATGATTGTTGGATATCCAATTCTAATGAGAGCGAGTGAGAGCGAGTGAGTATTAGGATGATGGGAGGGACGGCGGATGCAGTGATTGTGAACCATCTCTTCTGTCTCCTCTTTCTTCCTTCTGTTAGCCACTCTCCTCCACACGCACACGCACACAGAGAGATGGCAGTGCAGATTCATCAGACACAACACAAGACTCGCCCTTTTGGGAGAAGAACAATACAAAAAAAAAATACAGAGCCCCCTCAGTAGGCTCGTGCTGTCAGGGTAAAAAGAAAAAAGGAAGCATTGGAGAATGTCGACTCTCTCTCTCTCTCTCTCTCTCTCATACATACTCTTCGTTGCAGTGGCCAAACTTGAAACCTCCAATGAACTCTAGGTTAGGGTTATAGGAGTCGAATCGATCGCCAGGGAGAGCGAACTTGAGGGTCTCTTCCAAAAGCCCAAGCTGGTCGAGTAATGGGAGGATGTTGGCGTTGAAGCCCATACAGGAACCTAAAAAAAAAAAAAAAAAAAAAAAAAAAAAAAAAGCACGACAGGAACGAGTAAGATTATGTGTGCTTTTGTGTATGGCAAGGGTTCGACAGAGAACACCAGGGGGAAGGTGGCATCATTTGTCGATCGAGTGACCATGCGCACAAATCTTGACTAGCAAGGATGGCAAGTGGACCTCTCTTCCTCTCATCCTTACCGAGTGGCTTCATGTCGGTAGTCTTTTCAAAGATCTTGTATGAGACGCCTTGGCGTTCAAACAGGATACCCAACAACATGCCACTCAGTCCCGCACCGATGATCAGGGCTGTTGGGCGCTCTTGGGATTTCTCGGACATGGTTGGAGTATGAGAGGAGAAGTAGTAGAAAAGTGGGGAATGCGTGGACGCGAGAAAGAGATGGGGGTGAGAAGAGAGGAAGAGATGTGTGAGAAGAGAGAGTGAAAGAGAGAGTGAGAGTGAGAGACAGAGACAAAGGGAAGGGGGGGAGAGAAGGAGAGAGAAAAAGAGAGAGAGCAAGAGATGAAGGATAAAGGTCGATGGATGAAAGAAACGGTAGTGGCGAGAAGGTAAAGGGGGTGGAGGCGCTAGATTTATATGAATGAACATGGATGGGCGATGGGGTGGCGCCTGGGGGAGCCTCTTCCTACCTCCATGTGGATCAATGTTCCGCCAGTCTCGGGCGGACTACTGAAGAAAAGAAGACTTGGTCGGGTCGTTTCGCCGCATGAGCGAGAGAGAGTGCGTGAGTGTGTGAGTGTGTGTGTATGTGTGCGTATGTGTGTGTGTGTGTTTGTGTGTGTATGTGTGGATGTGTGGATGTGCTCAGCTTGGCTACTGCTCTCGTCCTGGCTGTACTGTTCGCTGTTCTCTCTTTTCTTTCTCTCTCTCTCTCTCCCTCTCTCTCACTCAGTCTATCTTCTGCTGGGATAAACGTTCCCAGTGTCGTCTCATACTTGCCAAAGATACACCCATGGGAGCGACAACAAGCATTGGCCTTCAAAAAAACAAAGAGAAAGAGAAAGAGAGAGGGTCTTGGAGTGAGTGAGCCGACTGACAATGAGCATTTCAGGAAGCAGTTCCATTCCTGGCAATACTCATCCGTCTCTGTTTAGCCCATTCTTCTCTTTTTCTTTCTTTCCCCCTTGCGCACGAGTCACGCATCCTCCCTTTGATACTTACGCAGTCGAAAAATGTCCACAGACGAATGGTCTACTGCGAATGAATGAGAATGAGGCCTCATGGTCTTCTCGGCTATTCGGTGCTCATCCTCTAACTGACTAGTGATGTGGCAGAGTTACGCCAACGAGAAGGGGGCAGCAAGCCGTTTGAACCAAACGGTGACACGAACTGACCTCTGTGTAAAAATATGCTCGACTCCAGTCGAAAAAAAAAATAACAGAAAATATCTCTATTTGACGGACACCCTATTTGTCCCTCCGCTTGCCTGCTTCGGTCTCCACTTGGCTTGCGGGAGCTGCAAGCACAATGTAATGAAGTGGTATTATTAAAAGGACCACTAGAATGAAAAAAGCATTTTTTTCCTTCTCTCTCTTCTTTCTCTCTCTCTCTCTCTCTCTCTCTCTCTCTTTCCTTCTTTCTCTCTCTCCTTCTCTCTCTCTCTGATGCAAGTCAATGAATGTGATCGCACGAGCAGTTTGCCGAGGAGTCATTCTTGTACCCTGGTTGGCCGGTGAGCACCATCCCCGTCCGTTGAATATTCTTGAGCAATACTCCGGCTCTTTGTCCTCCCAAAAAGCAATGCACGCAAGTGCAACTAACCTGTATTGCTCCCGCATGTGGACAATCGAGGGCTCTTTCTTCTTTTCTCTGACTTTGGGAAAAAACTTTCGATCGCTATGCAGTAGATGTTACGGGTAGTTTCTTTGTTTCTTTCATTCTCGCTCTATCTTCCCTTCTCTCCTCTCTCTCCTTCTCTCTAATCCGATGGTCGATCTTTCAAAGAGTGAAAAAAAAAAGGCTAGGGAGGCTCCAAAGACTTGTAGCAAAAACTAGATTACAAAATCCGAACCAAGATCAAATGACGAGTAAACCTGGTTCGTAGAGATGGAGGTACATGTGTCGCACTTTTGCTCCCGTGAGCCGGTGACCAGGGACAAAAATCGTTGTGCCTCGGTTGTACCGCATTGGCCGACGATTTCCACTTTTTTTCCTTTTTTTTTGTTGTTGTTGTTGTTGTTGTTGAGCACAGGCCCCGTAGTCATTACAATAAAATGCGATTAGGGAGTAAAGTATCCGAACCTCTATTGAATCGCACTACCAATCCGCGATTTATAGCGTTGTCGTGGTATCCAAGAGCATGTGGAAGTTCAAGAGCCATTCAAGGAAACTGCTTTTTTTTTTTTTTTTTTTTTTTTTTTTTGTTTTGTTTTCATTGCTTGCTATCCTACGGCCTCAGGGGACACCTTGATCTTCCTCAATAGTAGGCTACTGATAAAATTACACGTTCATTTTCAACTTGTGCTCCATGACAGTATGAACATCGACCATATCTGTTGACATTGATGGGACTATGTAGTAGAAGAGCGAAATAAATATATATAAAAAAAATAGAATTGTCTAGTTAGTTCCTTCCAGTCCTATTCGACCATTTCTTATCTGCCTATCAAAGTCTAGCCACAGATTTGTCCAAAAAAAAAAAAAAAAAAAAAAAGGGTCCAGATAATTCCCGATAGTATCCCGGTGATATTCTGGTAGTATTCTCGAGTGTCTCCTGGTACTAATTTACTCCCTTCCTGTTCTGTTCTCTCTCCCCCCTCCCCCTGGTCTCCAGTATCCTGTTCTCTATCTGCCCATTTCTGCTCTTGCCCGATTGTCTTCCTGCCCGATCGCCCAATTGCCCAATTGTCCTCCTGCCATGTCTTAGTGTCCTTACCGTTCAAAAAGTCCTCAAAGTCAATGGTCTCATCCTTGCCAGTCAAAATATCCAATCCGAGGTTGGACTGAGGGAGCATTGAAAGGCCGCGAGCCTGTGTGACGAGTTTTCTCTCCATTGCCATCTTGATGGGGGCATGCATTCCGTACATGTTACGGGCCAAGTTCATCTTGAGCTCCAACTGTGTATCATCCCACTATTGACGCGTCAAAGAAAGCCAAGTTATCGAAGCAATGGTTATTAATTTGCTATGAACAGACACTAGTTTTCTTTTTTTGACTCTGTCATGGGATCTCATTATTTTTTTCTTCTTCTACGAAAGGAAAAAACGGACATTCATTCCTCACCTCAGCAAGTCTGTTCTCAAGAGGATGCTTAGCAGAGACTTCAGAAGCGATTTGCCTCATGCCAAACCGCATAGTGTCGTGCAATCCATAGGCATTGGAAGTGTTGTGGACTGAGGCCGACCCTGCAGCCGAGGGTTTGCTTCCAGGAGTGAGAAGGAGCGACTATTGTGGAAATGAGAGAAAGATGGTGCTTGCCAAGGTTAGCGTCCATATTTCCATAGCAAAGGAGTAAGGGCTGTTGTCTAGGCGCCTAGTATTCCTAGAGAGGATCGTTACCATTGGAGCTATGAATGGAGTCGAGTGATGTGCGTGTAGGTTGAAGTGCGTTTAATGCAAAGGCGAAGCGTGGCGATCCTCTTTGCTGGCTTGTACCAGAGGTCTAGCTACAACCCAGAACGCGTGGCTGGATGGCGACCTGCGTACGTGCGAAAGCTATTACGTCACCGAAGATGAGTTTGTTGCCACCGAAAAAAGAATAGCGGTACAAACGCTGCCACTTTGGTTGCCTCGTCGTTGTCCATCTCACCACGGCAAGCTATACCAAGAACCAAGACAACTCCTGTAGATACACTCCTGATCCCTCACAGGGTGTTTGCGACCAGAGCAGGGATAACCTGAATGTTCTTTTTACTCCCCAATACCTTGGCAAGCGAACCGGCCCTTCATCTTGTTGGTTACTACCATTCTTTCAAAGGAAAACAAGAACTTGTTAGAGTTTGCTCCGAAGATCCCAGTCTCTGAGCCAACCCAAAAGACCATCCTCAGCCCAATGTGTAACTGAACCTTGAAGGCTTTTCAGCCTTTTGTACTCCGGAAAGAAGCTCCCCAAGCAATCATCTCCTTGGGGTTCATTCTCGAAACGATATTCTATAACACAACACTCTCGCCAACAAGGAATTAGCTTTGGGAACCCAGTCAGATGGAGACATTTGCTATCGGATAGATCCCTGGACCTCACGATGCTTGATCAGTGTGTTTACGCCCTGACTCCTTGTGTAATCTTAAGAACTCGGTCGGGCGCTGAGTCTGACCCGAGTAAGGACCAAGTCCTGCTTCTGGTCTCGACTTGACAGCTTTTTGGTTTACGGTAAAGACACTGGTTATATCGTCCAGTCCATTGAGATCGGTCTTTCACTTTTCCTTTTTGCAAAGAGCTATCTTCCCGTGTCCCGTTCAATGAGTCAAAGGAGGATCGAGATCTGAAAGGTTGAGAGCCCCCATTCCGGATACAGCGCAGCATGGAACAATGCAAGGTAAGCCAACATACCCACAAAAGTCGTCTCAGGAAGCCCTTTCTAGCCCAGGAACTTGCTGTATGAAGGGTGTCGTCGTCGGAAGAGAAACAATCAAGGGAAAGAAATTTCTCACACGGCTCCAATATGGTATCATTGTAGACAATGAGTAGGGTTGCCATGGCTTAACCTGGTTGAGAATCTCTCGAGCCCCACTTTTTTTTTTTTTTTTTTTTTCTTTTGCGCAACATAGACCATTGAAGTGTTGAGATAGCGACAATGGAAATTTGGTCAACGACGGGATCATTCATTGAAGTAGGCACGGGTTCTCAATGGTTAATTCAGCCGGTAACATAATTTAGAAGTTCCTCAACTGGTTCCTCGCCTGTTCAAAAATAGCCGGTGTCCTCGTCAATGGACTGTTGGAGGTCCTCACTGAGTGAAAACTATTCTGGTGTGAAGGTTAGGATGCAGCGATGGTGCAGAAAGGAGCGGTGTCTAGACAAGACTTTTTCTTTTTCTTTTTTCTTGTCAAAGACTAACCATGAAAATACCTGTTTTTTTTTATTCATTTCTTCTTTGTTTGCCTTGTCATCGTTTATCCTTACTTTCGATTATGTCCGATTTCTTGGAACTGTCTGATAATTAAGCTAGACGTTTACCAATAGAAACCTCGAAACAGGAGCGTTCATTTTACTTCAGCGAACCAGGAGTTGAAAGCGTCTGGTTGTCGTTCCATTGAGCGCTGACTGCCCTTTTTACTTTTGCCACTTGCGTAGAAGGAAAAAGTACGACGCCTTTTTTTTTTTTTTTTTTTTTTTTTTTGCTAGAGTCGCTTTTAGACGCCATGGCTTTCATTTGCGTCCATCCTGACGACCCCTTTAAAGAGAACTGTATTTCAGCTCGCCTGTCTTGCCATATTGAAACAACAGAGGCCACTTAGGGTTGATGTATCTCATTGTATCTCCATCATACCATTCATGGCTACAAGCTTGACCTAACCAAGAGTCTTGTGCTATTACAAGCCAAGCGAGTAAAAAAAAATATCTCTTATTGTTTGACATACACTTGTCTGTGAGCTTGATGCTAGCATTGCTGCGTTGCTCATTCCTAGCATGATAGGTATGTCTACTGTAAGCGGGCTTTTGACGCCTCGGGTTTCGACGAACTAGACGATGGGCTGAATTTAGTAGCACAGGGGGGCCGTTGATGGCATCCTTGACAGCAACAGTGAGATCAGTCTGAAATGGGGCTGAAATCTAGTAGGCGCAGGGCGAAGATGAGAAGAAAAAAACGCCCACCCTTAGTGATCCAGTCAACCAACCGAACAGCCCCTTCCTCCTCCACCTTCCACACCTTCCCTTCCCCATATTGTCCTGGACCCATGGAAGAGAATTCCACCATCCTCTATCGATGCTGAACTTTATTGGTCAATGCTATAGATAGGCTTTGGTCTATCACCACTCGAAGCCAGCAACAGCACATGGCACGAGGCAGCTTGCGGAAGAAGAAGAGTGTGAGGGAGAGCATTATTCGAGAACGCCAGCTGGTTCAAGGGTTATCATGGTCAACTATCTCAGGACCACTCCACTAGAATCCTCTCCTTCACTCTCCAACAACAAAAAATTTTCCTGCCACAGAAGACCAACCACTAGTAATCCCAAATTAGTTGACATAAGTCTCATGCAGAGACAGGAATGAGTACCATTCGTGACAAAGAGCAAAAGATCCTCTCTTTTTGAAGTGTCCATATCAGACAGTAGGCTGTTGAATCCTAAATAGTCTGATCGTAAATATTTTGGCAGAGTAACAGGACATGACGCCTAGTAGTTGTTTTAACCCATAGAACATGCCGTTTGAGATTGGTACCTTACCAAGGCTGGAGCTAGTGTGTTTCTCCATTTTAGTGGAGTATGTCGGTCGAGAAACCAGCCTGGATACAAGAGTATTCTAAGGATGAGATAGGTATATTCTTCCCCTCTTCCCTCTCCTCCCCTTCCTGCCTATTTAGATAGTACTTCGCCTTAGAATATTTACACGCAAGTCTCTCTGGGTTCATCTTGTACAAGTGTCTATTTTCTTATTGCATGAGGATAAGGGGGGGAAAAAAAAAAAAAAAAAAAAAAAAAAAGTGGATGGCAGACAGTTTCCTGTTTCTGCTATTAAAAGGAAATATCATGCCTTTTGTGAATGCTGCAATATTTAGAACACTCGGACATGGTGAGTAGCACGACGTACCCCATCTCTGCATCCGTTTCGTCATCAGTGGGTAGATTTTCAGGGTATTATTCTGCAAAAAAAAAAAAAAAAAAGTGTACACAAGGCGAAGCAAAAAAGAAATAAGCCGGGCTTGGGAGGAGGGGGTTTACTTGCCACTTGCTGATCTTTGAAATCCTGCCCATTTCTTCAATGGTGTTTACTTTGTCTCCTTTCATCCAGATACACAACTCCATTCTCTCTCTCTCTCTCTCTCTCTCTCTCTCTCTCTCTCTCTCTCTCTCTCTCTCTCTCTCTCTCTCTCTCTCTCTTTTTTTTTTTTTTTTTTTTTCTGTTTTTTGTGTTGGTTGACAAGCGTCAATGGTAGGGAGTTTTTTTTTTTATTTTATTTTATTTTATTTTTTGTCCTGGTTTTGTAGAGTAGAAAATGTTCTTTATCTTGTATCTACAGTTGATTCATGCAGGTAGTCACGGATGACTCTCTGCCTTTTGTCTGCAGATGGTCGGAACTGTATTAGCACATTGCCCACTGGATGCTCGCCTAGACTCTTCAGTACGCATGGCTTGTATGGCAAAGCGTTGTCCATTGAGTCGACCTCGAACCCGTGGCAATGTTGATCTCGTCGGTACTTGCCTTCTGTCGGGATTGGCAGAGGTGCAGTATTTTTTAAACTAAGCTGGGAAAGAAAATGACTATTCTCTAGATCTCTCTCTCTGCATTGTCCTTGTTTAGTTGTTACGATACTTCCCGAAGCCAAGTTCACTTAGATATTTCGATGGCAGAACTTGGTATCAGCAAAGACATCTCTCTCTCTCTCTCTCTCTCTCTCTCTCTCACGAACGGGCCAATACTGTGGTGGCACAGAAATCTTGGAGGAGGGGCCTCTTCCAACACTAAACATTACTTCCGCTTTGCTGGATCCCACAAAGACCCTGTCAGTCAAATAGAAGCTTGAACTATCCATTGGGCGTCATCTCTTTCCAGAAAGCAGTAACAAGACCATGCATGTCCCTATTGGTAGCCCTGTGTCCAATGATATCCTCTGTTTGGTGTTCCCCTTCTCCAGTGAGACTGACCAGAACGGGTGGCAAAAATGACAATGGATAGCTCCTGTGAAAGCTTGGATCCATGCGCAAAGGGCAAAAAAAAAAAAAAAAAGCGAAGGTGCTTTTGACAAAATGCACACTTCGCAGTCTGGGAACTAGGGACGTGCATGAGACAAGTCTTCTTCTCCACGCGATGATTAGGGGTGTGTACCATTGGCGCAGTTAGGGAAGAGGGGGGCGTTGGAGGAAAACGAACTGCCATGCAACCTTTGCCTCTGCTGCAGGTCATGCAAACAGAGAACGATTGGGTGGTTCAATCTCTCATGGAAAACTCGGGTAACTGTTGATGTCGCAATGAAGTCAACATCACCCTAGTCATCTCCTCTGAAAGTACGCGTGAACAGTGTAGGCTTTCTGCAGAGACGGTCACCATTACTACTGGCAATAGATCAAGCTTGGAATGCCATATCGCACAGAGGGTAAACTATAGGGAGGCGGGGGTGCCTATAGCTTTCCTAGACCAGTATCTTGGTTCTCATCACTGAGGATGCTATTCGAACTAGCCATTGGCACATGCTACAAGCTTTAAAGGGAATGCTTTGCCATGTGGATGTGGATGATTGCATGGGACGTGGTATTTAGGCTGTTGGTTGATTTCGCCGAGAGAGATACTTTGCCTCTCCTTCTTGTCTCCCCTATCTTGTACTTTTTTTTTTCTTCTTCTACCCTATCATCTATATCTACTCTCATCGCTCCATTCTGGAAATGGAGAGATTCTCATTCATGATCATTCACCAAGAGCATGACGAGGTCATTCCTATTCCTGACTGGAGCTTGCAGGGTCCCTTGGTTAGACCAAGCTATTTTTTTTTTTTTTTTTGCGCGACTCGGGACACTATTGTTGCACTATCGCTCAGAGCGAGATGTCCGACCGAGGTTCAGGGGCATTGGGTAGTCTTAATCCCTGTTGGGTCTAGGTCGTACCAAGGCAGCCTTTTTTTCCTCCTTTTTCCCATGCCTAGTTTTTTTTTTTACATCTCAAGCTGCGGTCGGGCCGATCTCTCACGGTCTCCCTCCCCCACCCCCTTTCTAGCCTACTCCAAGAAGCAGTAAGGCTTTTCCACCTCTTTATCATCTGTCAGGTTGTCAGATGTGGGTCAGCGAGACCGTGCTCGCGCTGAAACCCCTGCTAATGATCGTAGCCAAGCCCAATTTGACATACTAGGTCTGTTGAATGATGCCCATCATCTCCGCTTCTCCCTCTCCTGTCTTGTAGGTAAGAAAAGATAACCATTGCCATTGTCTCATTGTGTAAGTGTGCGGCACTTCGGTTCCTCAACTGAACATGATCGAGACTATTTTCCCGCTGTTTGTTTGACAAATTGTGCAAATCGTGCAAATCGTAGTACAATGAAAAGGAAAAGAAATATTTGGTATCTGACGAAAGGGCGTCCACTCGTGGTCGATTACCAAACTTTACTGGGAAAAAGGATAGTCAGCAAACAGCTGAAGTACGCAGAACTTTCTGACGAGTCAAACTGACAGACAATATCTAGGCCCAAACACTCAGAAGAGAGTGGTCCTTGACGCCTTTTAAACAGAGTTGATGAGAAGATTCATCTCTGAGCCGTTCTCGTGGGCGTCACAAACGGCGCGTACTTTAATCCCTAATCCGTTGCTCTCGGATAGAGTGTTAGGTTTAGGGAGCCATGGAGGACAAGAAGAAGAGGAGAAGGGAGCCGGAAAGTTTCCATTGTTTCCTAACATGTTTCTTTCCAGCTGTTGCTGGCTCGTTCACGCTCAGAACGTTTCTCCGACCAATTCTTGGTTCTTTTGACCTTTAATTGCCAGACCTTTTTTTTATTAGTTGTCGAGAGAGTTTCGATACCCAGGAAGGAGAGCGAGGAGGTGTTGGAGACCGACAAGACAGAATGAGAGCTGGTGTGGAGAGGGGGGGGGACAACACTTCCAGAAAAAGGATAGGAAAAAAAAAAAAAAAAAAAAAAAAAAAAAAAAAAAAAAAAAAAGTCAGCTTGATCACTACCGCTCACTGAGAGCGGTTCTCTCTCGATCAACATCGGGTGCGGAGAACATGAGTGATAGGGCTACGACAGAATGACTTTCTCGGATCAAACAAAGAGATGCTTTGCTAATAGGTGTCTGTGTTCATGGTGCATGGACACCTTCCCAGATGTTCAACAAAAAAAAAAAAAAGGTGCCAATGCGCGTCTTTTTTTGAACCCAACATCAACAACAACATACATGCACGACGACGCTACACAGGGGGTCAAAAATAGAATAAGGTGTGTGTGTGTGTGTTGGCAGAGCTACTCGATGGTGTTGCCTTGGTCAACAGTTGCATCGCAAAATATACACTCACAGAGTTCACTTTTGCCTGCTGCACAATCAAAGCTTGAATACCGTTCCTGGGTCCCCTTGGGAGTCCCGAGGAGGACTTTTGTATATAATATCAACAGACACCCACAAGTGGACCCCGACATCTCTTACGAGGTGCAGGGGTAATGGTAGGACAAACTGTCAAGAGTAACAGGACTTGCGGCACCAGACCACAAAGTGCCCAATGCATTGTTCTAATCGCCACAAAAAAAAAGAAACTCTTTTTTTTTTTTTTTCTTTTGGTCCGCCCAGCTGCAGGAGTTGTGGTTTATGATTCAGCAAGTTTTTTCCTTTGGGTACGCCCTCGTCTACCCGAAGCCATGTGCAGGAGGGAGAGCAAAAGAGCTTACAGTGATCGCTACTGCAGGACACCGGCATCAATAGAAGGCACGAGCGTTGAGATGAGCATGGTGGAGTCATAGCTGAGCATGTTGGAGCATTGCAGAGCATGAGTGGGCACGACTAGAGTCGAGAAAAGAGACGATCGATGTTCGATCAGGGTGCTGAGAATGAGAAAAGAGAGTAGGGAAGGCTGGTTCGAGCCAGTCATGCCGGGAGCAGCTCTGGGGGACAGATGCCGGAGTAGAGCGAATCGAACCATGGGTAGATAGAACGCAATAGGATGGATAATGGGATAGAGTTTCTCTCCTTGCGCGGTAGCGGTAGCCTACCCCATTCCCAGCTGCCGCGCTGTCTCGTGAGAGCTTTTTTTTTTTCTTGTTTTTTTTTTTCAATATTCGTTTCGCCCACCCAACCACTCTCCATTGGCATTTTTTCCCTTCTCTCTCTCTTGTGTCTTTGCCCATGTCTCTGTCTGGCACATCACCATCTTTTTTGGTTTGCGCTTTCCCTCCACTGGTGTTCTCTCCGAGCTGGTCAGCATGGCGTGTCCCCCGAGGGGTAGAGGCGGTACCGCGCACAGTACCTGAGGTACAATCGTCCCCCGTCCCAGACCATATTGAGATGTTTAAAAAAAGATGAGAGCTCTGACTGAGCGCAAAAACGGCCCGCATGGTTGCCCATCTGGGTTGTTGGCTCGAGACTCGGGAAGAGTTGGATTGGAGGGGGGGAGGAGCCCTGCCCTTCCTGTGCGCTGCATGCGAGGAGGGAAAAGGCGAGGGCAAAAAAGGCCAGGGTACAGGGGGAGAAAGAGAAAGAGACAGAGCGGGAGGACATACTCGACATCATTATCCAACCTCACAGCCTGCGCCCTCGCGACATGCAGAGGGAGGGGGGAAGCAACGAGGCACTTGAGTTGACTAGAGATGACTTTATAAGCCGGGCTACAAAGAAGACGTTATGGTAGGTCCCAGATGGGGCCTCTCTCTTAGCGGACAAAATAAACCGGCGAGCGAGGGCAAGCGGACAAATAGCGGGCGCCACATGGGAGCAGAGAGAGAAAGAGAGAGAGAAGCAGAGTGGCGCGGGTGCACAGGGGTAAAGAGAGCGAGCGAGAGAAAGCAAGATGGATGGTGGAAGGGTCATTCGTTCGATGGCCTCGGGTCTATATTGAACACACACCCCCCTCTCTCTCTCTCTCTTTTCTTTTTTCCTTTGTTGAACCCCTTCCAACCTCCTTTGCTCCTCACAAGGCCCATTCTTTTTTATTTTCAGCGCGAAACGACTCTTTCCATCTCTCTTTTCTCTCTCTCTCTCTCTCTTCTCTCTTTTCTCTCTTCTCTCTCTTTCTCCCGCAGACTCCCCTCTCATCTTCCTCTTCATCATCCTTCCTCTTCATCCTCCCCCTCCTCTCTCTCTCTCTCTCTCTTCATCTCTTCCGCATCACATTCCTAGGGGAGGCGACCTATTGCTCTCATTGATACCCCTTTCATCCCTTCACTCTCACTCTTCCACTCTCTTTCTGCAACCACACTGTTCCCCATTCCCCCTCGGCTACAAGTAGCAACTTCTTAATCAACCATGGACGTAAGCAAGAGCAAGGCCGCAATGGCCTCGTTCTTGGCCTCGTTCCTACTTTCCGCCATCCCTGCCTCGGCTCAGCTCGATGTTGACGGTAAGGACCCATGACAACCACCGGCCTCGCTATCCATGAAATCCCCCGACCCTTTCTCTCTCTCTCTCTCTCTCTCTCTCTCTCTCTCTCTCTCTCTCTCTCTCTCTCTCTCTCTCTCTCTCTCTCTCTCTCTATTTCCCTCTCCTGTCCTCGCGTCTCGTTGGTTGCAACACCGTCTCCCAAATCGCCCAATGCCCGTTGGTCCCTTTTCGAAATCCCATACGTTAACGCTTCCAGTGAGCCATCTTTCTGTGTCTGGCAATGGATACATAAAAGAAGATAATAAGGCAGGAAGGTTAGCCCCTTCCACACCCGAAAGACGGAGTGGATGCATTGCTCCAGTGGCCATTGGGTCCCTTGGGATCTTTTTGAGTGCATCTGGAAGGGCTTTTTGTGCCTTGATAGATAGCACATCGTCAGAAGGGGAAGGCCCGGAGCTGTCCGTGTTTTGCAGCCTTGTATGCAGTCGGTCGTTCGGCAGATTTTCCCGTAACGATTGTCTTGTACACAGCGCTAGCAGAGCCAACAGCTCTGGTATGTCGGTATCCAACCACAGGCATTCTTTCTGACATGGCAATGGGCATGGGGTCGATGGATGGGTAACGCATACCCCTTCCCCTTCCCCTTCCCCTTCCCCTTCCCCACACCACACTACACCCAAAAACGCCAACTCTCACTTTCCCAACGTCCTTCTCCTGTTCACCCTCTCTATCAGCCCGACATTTTCCTTTTTTTTCTTTTTTCAAACGCAAACTCCTGGTACACTTTTTAGTCCATGTACTCGCCAGCCCCTACTCTCTTTACCTTCAAAGTTTACAAAGTCAATGTTGTTCAAAGAAGGGTCTATGCTTTTTGCTGGGGTCCCTTCCCTGACCGACGTTAGCTGCAGTCTCCACTCTTTCCCGTTATCCACGCATGCCACACCACTTTTTCACTTTTTTCGTCTTCCCCCTGCATTTTTTTTCTTTGCCTCGCCTGCGGCTATTTTTCAGCAACAGGGGGGCAATGACGACAGGGATCTACTATGGGGAATAGTTGCACCTCTTCTATCATGTCCTTTGTCCTTCAACAAACACACACACATTCTTTAGTCTCTGTGATGCAATCCGGAGCGTTTTTGCTCTTGTGGAATGGGGCCTCACTTCAAGGAGACTTTTTTCTTTTGGCTCCCTTTTGGTGTGGCGCTCTTTCTGCTCTGCTCTTCACCTTTATATTCCCAAGGCTCTCGGCCCTTCTGACTCCCTACCCGCCCAAACGATGTGGCTCACGCAACCCACCATTGAAATACCATTCAAGTGAGCCGTTTGCAGTGGTGCTCAATTAATATTGCCCATCGTCTCTCTTCTCATCTCTGTCTCTCTTTCTCTCTCGACCAAATGCTCTCATCCAATATTCTCACTACTACGAGTCAATCAAAGCCAGCCAGAGATGGACTGGACCACCTGCGCTACAACCATGGCTACATGTCTAAAATATGCACGATGCTTACCATATCCAATTTTTCTTCTTTTCTTGCTTATTTCCATTCACAGCGAGCAATCCCGTGAGCAAATGGCATCCGGAGCCACCTCCAGTTCTTCAACGTCCATGTGTAGTCATCGACAGTGCTCGGAATATGACTTACATGATCGGTTATGACTCCAAAAACACTTTGGTGTTCATGTTCATTGAACAATCCGAGTGCAAGGCCAACTGGTCGACCTCGATCTGGGTTTCTTTGCCCTACCCTGGTGGTAAGCGGCCTTACTACACCGACCAGTGTTTCCTCACTGCTGCTGGTCATTTTGCTGTCCAGTATGAGGGAGGTATGGCTGTCTGGGACCACTGGGCCCGTACCTGGACCTACAAGAACATCTCGTGCCCATTGAAGTATCCCAACAATGCTGCCTTGGTGTACCAGAACAACGAGTCTAAGTTGGATGACTTTTTGATTCACTGGGAGGATGGTAGTGGTACTGGACATCTCACTGGAGTTCAACTCCAGAACGACGACGTGTACTCGTGCTCCGAGTTGGCAACTCCGTAAGTACCTTTCTCTCTTTTTCTCTCTCTCTCTCTCTTTCCCTCTCTCCCTCTTCTCTCCTCATGAGCTTCTTTCTCCCCTTTTGTTCTGTTGGCTCCCCCCTTTTTCTTTGTTCTTATCTGTTCTGATAGGCTGTGACGTGCCTGGGATCAGATATGGCTGTGTTTCATCCTAATCGCATTAAGATTTTTTTTTCCACCCTTTATGTCTGTTGGTACCTGGTTCCTGAAATTTCGTTTACTCACTCACCTATTCTGTTCTCTCTCTCTCCCCTCCTTCCTCCTTCACTAAAATAGAAACATCCCAACTCGCATGTCCTTGGCTGCCTCACCCGTTGATGGCAAGACCTACTTCTTGTTCGGTGCCAATGGCTCGGGTTGGTATGACATCGAGTCTGCCACTCAGCCCTCTCAGACCCCAGTCAAGACCATTGGCGAGTTCCACCCCTTGCCTGCTATGACCATCCGCAACCCTCGTGCCACTAACTACAAGGGTAGTCTCTGGATTCTTGGCAAGGTAAGAAAAAATTTAATAACAAACAAACAAACAAACAAACAGGAGATTTATTTATTTATACACGCCCACCCACTAAACCATTTCCTCCTTTATCCTCTCTTTTTATCCTTCCCTCCACTAGAACGATGTCGGTGTCGGTGTATGGAGTGTGAATACGACTGCTGGAGCACCTTATACGATCGTTCCCCGGTCTCAGGGTACCCCCATTGCAGGAGGTTTCACCATCGCCAACTGCGGTTCTGGTATCATCATCTACGGAGGATGTGAACAGGCCGGAGACTGCTCCACGAGTCTCAAGCCCAAGGATCCTTTCCCTCCAAACATCATTACCCCACCCACCGTGATCTACATCCCTCCCGATGGTAGCAACAACGGTGGTAACAACGGTGGCAACAACGGAGGAAACAACGGAGGAAACAATGGCGGCAATAACGGCGGCAACAATGGCGGCAACAATGGCGGCAACAATGGCGGCAACAATGGCGGCAACAACGGCGGCAACAACGGCGGCAACAACGGCGGCGATAATGGCGGCAACAACGGTGGCAACAACGGTGGCAACAATGGTGGCAACAATGGTGGCAACAATGGTGGCAACAATGGTGAAAAAAACAACGGTGGTAACAATGGCGGCAACAATGGCGGCAACAACGGTGGTAACAACGGTGGTAACAACGGTGGTAACAACGGTGGTAACAATGGTGGTAACAATGGTGGTAACAATGGTGGTAACAATGGTGGTAACAATGGTGGTAACAATGGTGGTAACAATGGCGGCAACAACGGTGGCAACAACGGTGGCACCGATGGTGGTACCTGGGTTCCTCCACTCCCCACTAACTTCCCCACTGGTCCTCCAACTGGCGGTCCCTCGATCACCGTTCCCACTGGTGGTACCCTTACCCCTACTGGACCCGTTATTGTGCCCACTGGCCCCGGTGGTCTCCCCGACGGTGGCTCAAAGACTTCTGGCGGAAACAAGACTGGTGCCATCATTGGTGGTATCATTGGTGGTCTTGCCCTCATTGCCCTCATTGCTATCCTCTTCCTTGTCGCTCGCAAGCGTAAAAGACGTCAGGAGGAGGAGGAGGATGCCTATGGCCGTCACCCTGGTGTCGGTGGCATCGGTGGCAATGGCTCTCACTCGTCGATCCACGGCTCTGGTAGCAACATTCCTCCCTTGGTCCCTGTTGGACCTATCGGTGATTTGAACGAGGTTGTCGTCGATGAAAAGAATGTCTCTCATCCTCATCTCCCCGGCGGCCCCGATGGTAACAACAACTTCCCTGGCGGTCCTTCTGCCGACGGCTCTTTCCCTGGTGGACCCAATGGCGATGGCTCTTTCCCTGGCGGTCCTGATGGTGGTAACCACTACCCTGGTGGTCCTTCCGGTGATGGCTCTTTCCCTGGTGGACCCAATGGCGACGGTTCTTTCCCTGGCGGTCCTGGTGGCGATGGCAACGTTCCCACTAACAACAGCAACTCTCATCTCGGTGCCATTGGTGCCATCGGTGCCATCGGTGCCATCGGTGCTATCGGTGCTATTGCCCACAAGAAGCAAAAGAAGGATGACGAGAAGCAAGAATACGAAGAGTACGAAGAGTCCAAGAACGGTCATGTCGTGCCTCCTGTTCCTGTTACTCCTGGTGGACCCAACAACGATAAGCCAACCAAGACTCCAAGCAACCATGGTGGTTTTATTCCCGTTCCTGTTCCCGTTCCTGGTGGCCCAAGCTCCGATAACTCGACGAACCAGCCCTCTGGCAATGGTGGCATTGTTCCCCCTGTTACTCCTGGCTCCCCTGACTCGCCCACGACTGAATCTAGCAACAACCGAGGTATCTTTGCCGGCGTCATTGCTGGTGTCGCTGCCGCGGGTGCTGGTGCCGCTGCCATCTTGAAGGGTCGCAACACGGACGAGAAGACCGTTAGCTCCCATACCACTGTTACCACGACCAAGACTGGAGGCAAGATCTATACCACCTCTGGAACTGGCAACCGCACTGTCACCACCGAACGTACTGAGACCGGCGACTGCCGCCATGTCATTACTGGAGTTGTTCCCGGAACGACGACCATCCGCACCATCACCCAGCGCACGGAATCTGGTGATGAAATCTTGGTTCCTGTTGATGGACCTGAGGGTGAGGAGCGTGAGGTCGTGACTGAACGTTCTGAGAATGGCACAATCCGCTACCTCATTGGTGGTTTGATTGCTGGTACTGTTGCTGGAGGCGTCGTTCGCCACATCCTTCGCACTGACTCTGATATTTCCGAGAAATCGATTACCGTTACCTCTTCGACCCGTATTGTGACTGAGCGTACCTCGACTGGCGAGATCCGTCATTTGATCGTTGGCGGCTTCAGTGGCAATGCTATCCGTGTCTTGACTGAGCGCACTTCGTCTGGTGAACGCTTGACCCCCACGAACGAGCCCACTGGTGAGCTCCGCCATGTGATTACTGAGCGTACCGAGTCTGGTGAGATCCGTTACATCGTTGGTAGCATCATTGCCGGAGGTGTCGTCCGCACCGTCATCCCCGGAGGTGTCTCGACTGTTACCTCGTCTACCCGTATTGTGACCGAACGTACCACGACTGGTGAGATCCGCTATGTCATCATTGGTGGATTCAGTGGAAATGCTATCCGTGTCTTGACTGAACGTACCTCTTCCGGAGAGCCTCCTCGTTTGATTCCCACGAACAATGACGATGGTGAGCTTCGTCATGTTATCACTGAGCGTACCGAGACCGGCGATATCCGTTACATTGTCGGAACCGTTATTACCAGCAGCAGCACCACCACCCGTGTCATTTTGGGACCCCGTATTGTGACCGAGCGTACCTCGACTGGAGAGATCCGCTATGTTATTGTTGACCAGTACAACGGCAATGCTATCCGCACCAAGTTTGAGCGCAGCCCCGAGACCAACGAGTTCACTCACATCCCCGTCAAGGAACCTGAGGGTGAGCTTCGCTATGTTACCGAGGAGCGCACTGAGACTGGCGAGATCCGCAAGGTCATTGGCGCTGTTATCACCGGAAATGTTACCACTACCACCAAGACTGTCACCTCTCCCGAGAGCTCGTCCTCGCAGATCCGCATTGTCTCTGAGCGTAGCGAGAATGGCGAGACCCGTTTCTTCCAGGTCACGAATGGCCCTGATGGTCAGGAAATCCGTACTGCTGTTGAGCCCACTGGTGATGGCGGTTACCGCATCCCTGGAGGTGCTGTGATTGTTGCTGCTGGTGCTAACTTGGTTGGACAGAACCACCACACTACCACGACCACTCGTGTTGTCGGTGGAGGTACCTTGACCCCTGCTGAACAGGCCGCTAACAAGACCCAGATTACCTTGAAGTTGAGCATCATGCGTTACGAGCGTGCTGACGCTTCTCAGGCTGTCCCTAGTGCTGAGGTCGGAATTGTTGTCTTCTCCAAGTTCAAGAAGATTGCTTCTGGCGATGTTGATATCGAGAACACCGAGTACACGCATGTTGAGGAGGTCAAGGCCCCCAATGCCCGCCGCACTGTCAAGTGGATGAAGACCGAGGCTCACTGGAAGCGTGAGGCCGGTATGCTCCAGCACTTGAAGTCTGATCGTTACATTGCTGATCTGTTCACCTTGTACTCGCTCCCTGCCTTTGCCGAATTCCGCTATGTTTCGATCCTCGGAAGCTTCTCTCGCACTCTTGAGTCGTACATGAAGACCGAGTCCCTCAACGTCAACCAGGTCCGTGTTCTCTCTGCCTCGCTCTCGGATGCCCTCCGCTGGTGCCACGATCATCATGTTGTCCACTTGAACATCCGTCCTGCCTCGTTCTACCTTGACGGAGTTCTTGGCAAGGATACCATCAATGGCAACGGTCAGTTGGTCTGGAAGCTCTGGAACTTTGGCCATGCTCGCTTCGTTGGTGAGAATGTCGACACCGAGTCTACCACTGTGACCTATGCTTCGCCTGAGATCTTGATTGGACGCAAGAACAAGGAAGCGACTGTCCCTGCTGCTGTTTCGATGGATCGCTGGTCTTTGGGATTGATCTTCTACGAGCTCCATGCCCGCAAGACCTACTTCTCGTCTGCCAACTTTGCTGAGTTCCAGTTGACGTCGCCCGAGAACAAGTTCGAGCCTAGCTTGGATCTTGTCCGTGATTCGAACGCTCGTGCTGCTATCCAGGGTCTGTTGGACACTGATCCCGAGAAGCGGTTCACTCATGATGTCCTGAGCGAGGTCTACTTCAACCGGGCTTAAAGAGAAGAAATGATGGAGGGAAAGAGGGACATGATCAAGACTGGAGCGTTTTGATAACGTAGCATTGGTCCTGGTTTTTTTTTGTCTTTATTTCTTTCTTTCTTTCTTTTTTTTCTCTTGCCCTCCAACACCTAATATCCCTCTCATCCTTTCCTCCTCTCCGACTCTTTTTTTTTTTTTCTTTCTTTTTTCTCTTTCTCAAAAACCCTTCTTTCAAAAGAAGAAGGGGAAAAAAAAAGTAATTATAATTATCTTTATACACAAAAACACGAGGGAGCACTGCTACCAGTGCATGCTCTGCTACGTTGCTTTACTATTCTCTCACACACACAACACACACACTCTCCATCTTTCAGAATATATCTTGCCATCTATTGACATTTTTAAATATATATTATTAAAAAAAAAAAAGCCGAACTGTTTTTATTATTATTATTTTGATTCTGGAGGTGGGAACTTGTACAAGGGTTGGGACCAACGGTAGATCGCGGCAGCAATGAAAGCTATATTGATATATATCAAGTTAGTAGGAAGAATGCAGCACTTCCGACTCTTCCCCCCTCCTCCTTCCCCTTTTATCTCATTTAATCAGTTTTTTAAAAAGCTAATACTGACCTGTGCCCATTAGGCCGAGACCGGCTCTTCTTGCAACCAGATTGGAGGGGATCTGTTTAGCCTGATAAAAAGAGTAGACTCCAAGACCACCAAATCCAGCACAGCCAACTAACTTGCATGGCATGCAATCGACTGGAGCCAGTTGCTGTTGCTGGATTGGACTGGAAGTCTCTACAGAGGGGACTGCTGTTTGATCAGACTGTTGGGATGGGAAGTCAAGAAAGGGAGAGGAATGCTGTCAGTTGAGGGGAATGGGAAGACAAGCTAATGATGGAAACTATAGCATAGATAAAAAAAAAAAAGAGGCGCTATAAGATGATCTGACCTCTTGAGCCATTTTAGGATTGACCGTTTGTACTGTTGACCGAGATGGGCAAAGTTGAAAGAATGAGAGAGGGAACGAGAGAGGACCATGGCCGAAACAGTGAAATAGAAGAGAAGAGGAAAAAAAAAAAAGTCAGTCACAAAGTCGGGAGAGAAGAGAGAGAAGTGGTGGCAAAAAGGTTCTTTGCTCCATCTGCCTGACTTCCATGTCCAAAGCATCCTGAGTCGTTCTCGAGTTTACTCTCCGTTGTGTTTTAATATACCTGGTAACTCATCTCACCATGCTTAGTCTTTCTCTTTCTCTTCCCATCGCATGTCGTCTGTCAATCCTTTTGCATTAGTAGACTGACATCCTACTCTCATCTTTATTTTCTCTCTTTCTCTCTCTCTTTCTCTCTCACTGCCATCTCTTTCGCGCAACTCATATATTTCCCCTCCCAAAGATATAGCTCTCAACACACCAGGAATATGGGCGAAAGCGAGATATCCCTCTTTCACATTCACGGACAAGTCAGCAGGGGCAACAATAGAGGCATCCGTGCTGACTACGCCATTCAGACAGTATGGCAACCACTTTCTAACTCATCCGCCACGTCGACTGGTATCGCTGGCAAAAGTTCAACTCCCAACAAGGCAATGCAGTGCAAGATCTACTTTATGGATTATTGCTCATTCTGGACAGGGACGCGTAAGGAACCTATACGGGATGTTGGCTCTTTGAAGTCTATTTTTTTATATCTCGATTTATGATTAACAATGGAAGGGGGGGTTATCTTTTTTTTCTTTCGTTCTTACATAGTCACTCAACAGATCTGGGAAACTCAGCGGGGTAAAAGATGCGAAGACACTGTCACCAAGGAGCTCTATGAGAGTCTAACCCGGGATGCATTCAAAGGAATTGCCAAATCAAGCGATGGTCGTTGGGGTCTTTCCTTGAGTGTCCGTCCATCTAGTTTGTCCACAAGCGATATCGAGGTAGAGCCATCACCCGACTCTTGATTTGCTCATTTGAGGCCCTGAGATCATTACATTATGTATAGATGACACTGTGTGGTATTGATCTAGGCCTTTGTCCAGTATCCCACCCCCGAGAATCTTGCTTCCTAACTTTGTCCATAAACTATTTCAACTTTTGATTAGCTGACCTGGGCTGGATCCGTCACTAATGTCGTTTCTGGACGCAAAACCCAACAAAAGGCAGTGTATTCTTTTGGTTATCGACGATTCGACTTTTTCCAATAGAGTTGCAAAAGTGGCGAAGGATACAGAAGGATTCTGACATTTATGCTTCATTTTTACTTTTAGACAATTCTCGGAACTATCGATCTCGAAAAGGTGTCACCAGAGGAGTCAGAGGAGATCTTACGGCAGTGGATTAGCGCAACTATCATGGATCGAAAGAAATATGGCGTATGAGAGACATTCTTTCCTTCCCTCCTTTTCCTCATTCTCTATCTCCCCCCTACATATTATCGACCATCTGTCTTGCCCGAGATGAGGGATACTTATACCACAGTGTACCTATTCATATATCACTCTAGCTATTGAGTGCAGAGCTAAGAGACTATACCTCACAGCTGAGTACGCAGTACGAGGAATGCAGAAAACTACTGGCTGACTTTAACCTGGAAAAAAAGCGATCACAGAATGATCTCCTGGAAAAGGTAAGAGACGATCTAAAGAAAAAAAAAATCAAGTCTGCGGACAAAATTGATCTTTTCCTTTCCTACAATGATTTGCTGGTATATGTACTGCTGAGTTAATCATCTAGATTTTTTTTTGTTCTCGACTTTGATTTCAACTTGACAGTTTAGAGCGCTTATCAACACTAAAAAGGCCAAGATAAGTAAACTAGTAAAAAGCAACGACACCCTGCAAGCACAGATCAAGGACCTTGAGAAAGGTAATGACCTCCCTCTCCCCCTCCCTTCCAAAAAAAAAAAAAAAAAAAAGAAGAGAGAGAGAGAGAGAGAGAAAGGGGAAAAGAGAGAAAGGGAAATATTGATCCCTAGTAACCACTCTATTTTATATAAATGCCAGTGACTTACTCTCGTCTTTACTTCATCTGATGGCCTTGGTATCATTCCTTGAATCCCATAGCACTTTCTGAAGAGAGACAGCAAACTGCTGCGCTAAAGGGTCAAAAACCCGAATCAGGCAGCTCAGATTCCTCGCAGAGTAGAGCCAAGAAGGAAGAGGGTGATGACACGTCCGATTGCGGATCTGGAGGAGCCAGTAATCAGGGCTCTAGTAGAGGACGCGGAAGAGGCCGTGGTCGAGGACAAGGTTCTAGAAGAGCGGCAGCAGCTGAATCACCTGTCCAAAGAGACACTGTTGTTATCAAAAAAGAAAGTGGGACAGGCTCTGGATCCATTAAAAAGCTTGACCGCAAAGCAAAGACCACTCAGAAACAGGGATCCGAAGACGCTGGTGGAGAAGATTTGGTACCGTATGTGCCATTACCACATCCACAAGATGCCTATGGGTGGGACGAAGAAGATTCTATGAGAAAGAATATAAGCCATGATTCTCGTAATTCAGATCAAGTCAAGGATCCAATAGCTGACTCAAAGGAATCTTCAAGAGCCTCCACAAGATTGTTTGTACAAGAGACTGGCAACTTGAAACGACATTTGGATGATTTATCGAATGAAGCTCAAAAGTTGCTAGATCGTGTTTCCAAGGCTGCCTCCAACCATAGTAAGTTGGGTATGCGAAGGGAAGAAAGGAAACCTGGATTTTTGTTTGTTTGTTTGTTTGTATGTATGTATGTGTTGTCAAGTCAGTACAATATATGAACATGGCCCTTCTATTCTTGCTTCTAAATCTAGGTGGAGCCACAATCAAGAAAGAGATCCAAATTTCAGAGACTGTTGTCAAACAAGAGTCTGTAATTTCAAGTCGTTCCTTGCTTCGCCGCAAACGAGATACGAGCAGCGAGAATGCACAGGAACACCTTGTATTGGAAGAAGAAAAAGAAGAAAATGAGGATCGTTTGATAAAATCTACCAAAAAGAAGAGATGTTTAGAGGGCGAAGGAGGAGGAGGAGGAGGAGGAGGAGGAGGAGGAGCTGTTGGGGAGAATCGTGCTTCTAAAGCAACACCGGCTATGACGACAGTAGAATCCTCACCAGAATCTACACCAAGGCCAAGATCACGATACCCGGTTTTTGCAATGTAAGTGCCCCTCTTGTCCTAAATTTGTTTAATAATCACCTATTTCATACTCTCGTTCTTCCTGCTAAGCTTTGCCTTGATGCTTACAACCCATTTTCTCTCTCTCTCTCTTCTCTCCCTCCCTTTCCCAAAAAAAAAAAAAAAAAAAAAAAAAAAAAAAAAAAATTAGGAGAAAAGCTGGGGCTCCGAAAGCAGAACCACCCAAGCGGGAACATACATCTTCAACTGCCTCACATACGTCTCTTCGGTCAGAGCATTCGGGTGAAGGACCACAGTTGTTGGGCACAGACTACCGAAGAGCCCGAATTTCATCTAATCCGGATTCCCCAAAGAAAACCTTTCTCACTCGATCAGACAGTCATCGAAAGCTAAAAGACGGAGGGGTATCTCCATCCATCATATCTGTGGAGGAGCTGTACAAAGAATTAGAGTAGATAACAATGCTTGCGCTTATGCCCAGGAGGATAAATCAAAAAGACAGTCAAGTAATAGGTTCTAGTTTAGAGTCAGCTCTATTGTGAAAGAAGAGTAGAGTGCTTTGAATGTAGGGGGGCATATGTCGAGATAGGGCGGAAGAAATCTACAAAAAAAGAAAAGAAAAGAAAAGAAAAGAAAAGAAAAGAAAAGAAAAGAGAAAGTAAGGTCTCTACTTGATCATGGAAGACAAGAAGATCGACTTGATAATCTGGGGCAGGTCCTTTGTATCCATGCACACATGGGCATGAGATCCCAAGGAAGCCTTAAGCTTGTCTGCCTGGTCAGCCAGGGATCCGATGAAGATCATCGAGGCAGTAACTCGGTCGTCCGAACGAAGAACTAATATGGGCGTTTTTCAGAGCAAGAGTAGAGTAATGATTAGAAATCGATATCCTTTCCTCTAGATAAATCGGTGACATTCAAAAAGAACAAGAAAATGCACATACTGCGACCAAGGTCCTCGGGCTTGATGTTGTACTGTCCAATGTTGGCATCCGAGAGCACGACCACAATGTAATCATCCGCATCCTCCTTGACAATCTCACGCATTGCGTTCGCCGTAGCCGACAAAGTGTTGTCTCCACTCAGACAGTATTGAGAGTGAGCACTCATTTGGGAAATGATTCGGAAGACCTCCTTCTCCGTCTTGGGGTACTTGCCCTCCTTGACAAATTCGAGGTTTGGCGAGTCACCCGAATGGCCAATGATTGTGTACGCGAACTTGTGCTCAAAGCTCTTGAACGACTCCATAATCACTATTATTGTTCAAAGGATATGTCCCTTTGTTAGTACTACTACAAACCATCCTAACGTCGGACAACAAACAATACCAACAACAACAAAACTTACTGAGGGCAACTTCCATCGAACGTTCCAATCTTCGGTCATGGTTATTGAAGCGGAACATACTAGCCGAGAGATCAAAGACAAAGTACATCTTCTTGGGCTTTTGTTGGAAACCCATCTCAGGGTCATTTTCACCTCGCAACTTGTAAATGTTGTGCTCACCCGTCAATCCCTCGATCAACTTGGTGTCATCCAGATCACCCGAGCTTTGGTTCTTGAGCCACACGCGTTCCTTGTTCTTGGCCTCAATACCCTCGAGTACCACACGAAGCTCTCGGATTTCTCGCTGAACATTCTCAAGATAGTTCATGTAAATCTTGGCATCAGCTGCAGACATATCCATCGACTCGAGGTGCTTTCGCATTGTCATGTTGTGCATTTCGACCTGTGCATCCGAAACAAGCTTGGGTGGAGGAGCGCTCGTACGCTAAAAAAAAAAAAAAAAAAGAATGGTTAGTACGCCTGGCCATTCTCTGGAGGCAGCAATAGTGTACCACCCAAAAAAAAAAAAAAAAAAAAAAAGAGGGCAGCTTTGACTTACAATATCCAGCTTGGAAACATCATCAAAGCTTGGCTTTCGACCTTCGGCAGGAGCACCAGTACGTGTACCGGACCCAGAGCCAGATCCATTGCCATCGCCATCACCACTTCCGTCGCCATCACCACTTCCGCTTCCTGCTCCTCCTCCTCCACCGCCACCACCAAAAGAGCCACTGGCAGCACTAATATCTGCTGGCAATTCATCTCCTTCACCATCCATGCTTTCTCCTCCGATCAAGGGCAGACCGTCCGGGCCCACCATTTGACCTTCAGCATTGATAAAATGACCCTTCTCATCCTTGTACAGAATAGCCAATGTACGACTGTCCAAGGTACCGACCAATTTCTTCCAAGTGCTAGCCGACTGGAATAGATCCGCAGCGTTGACTTGCCAGACACGGACCGAGCCCGAGTTGTCCATGGTCAACAGTGCACCATCAGGAAGTTCGGTCATCGAGGCAATGGTTCGGTCCTGAGGAAGCCCCTTGAATCCGGTGATGGGTGCATCCGAACGCAAGACACTTGTCACAGGAATCGTCGTTGGAATGACCACACGCCAGATACGTTGTTCGGTAGCACTAAAGAGTTCCAAGTATGCTTCACCCTTTCCGCTCTAATCCAAGTCAACAAAAGCACAAAATAAATGACCAGCGGTTAAACCAACATCCTATCTCTAGAATCGCGCAACAAGCAAAAAAAAAAAAAAAAAACAGAGAGAGGAAGAAGGAGAGGCGACTTACAGGAGATGGGATAATCTTGGCCATTTGGTCTGTCTTGCTCAAAAAGAGAGATGCACTCTGGAGGTTCGAATACATGTTCCGGATCTGCTCATCCGCAATTGGTCGCATATACGAAAACACATCCAACGTGGCCTCGGGGTCATTTGACAGCGCAAACTTTTCAATGTTCTTGGTAATTGCGGTCACCACACTGTCGTTGGTCGTATGCATCATCCGGATGACATCGCCATACTCACCTCGACCAGGCTCGATAATCGCTGGTGAGATAAAGGTCAATCTATGCTTGGCCTTGGCACCCACTCCCGAAATCGAAACTTGCTGGATCTTGTCTGGGACAGGGGAGTTAGTGTCACTGGTAAAGACCAAATGATAATCGCCGGCATTGCAATCCTTGACCAACCAAAGATGAGGGTCAATCATGTAAAATGCAGACACCTGAATAGGAAGCTCGACAATATGCTGCAATCCGGTGTTAAAGTCGGCCACAACAATGTTAGCTCTGTTCTCTTGGTAAAAGGCAATATAGCCCTTGTGGGCCTGGGACTTGTCCATCAAGGACGGAATTGGCGAGAGTCCATTCAGCATCACCGACACAATCGAATTCTTGCCAATATCCAGGGACAAGAACGAGTTATCGGCAGGATTGTGCATGCACAGGAATCGAGTGTCAGCCACGGTCTTGACCAGAGCGAGTCTTAGTCGTGGAGGAGCCCGTTGGAGTGGGAAATACTCGTACATATCAGCGCTCTTGACGGTTCGGTGGGCGGCATCGATAAAGTGGAGTGTCACAGGGTTGGTCGAGATGGCATACAGGTTGCCTTGCTCCGTCGAGACAATATCCAATGCTTCGCCGCGAGTGGGGATCTTGAAATGATACAACTGTTCAGAAAAGACAACTGATCGACCCTCAGAACGCTCCAGATCGCGTGGCACTCCAGGGGTCACACTCCAACCACCACGGAACACAATCTCTTGCGACTTGACAGTACACGCCTGGACAGGCACATCAGACAACTTTTTCCAAGTTTCAGTCAAAATGGGCTCGCTGACTTGGACCTGTTTACCGAGCTGAATCGTAAATTCGGACTCGAGTCCCACGGGAATACCATGCTTTTGGAACGTCTCGATCAACATCTCTTTCGAGTCGCTGTCGTACTGGTCGAAATCAAACACGTTCTGAAGGATACGCGAGATACCTTCTTCAGGATAGATCTGCATATGTCGAACAACGTTCACCAACTCTCGAGTCGAATAAGGGTACGAGAGCAGACCTTCGTCCACCAAACGACGCAAGTCCTCAAATGCAGCCGTCAACTTGAGAAGTAATTCCTCAGGTACGTCAGGTCCATACTTGCGCAACAAAAACATTTCTGACTCGGCATCCGGATTATCGACTGCATGGCATGAAAAGACATCGCCCACCTCGCGGAAAAAGTCGTTACCCAGGAATGGGAATCCAGGACGGTTGGCTAGGACCATCATTCGGAAATCTGGATGAATAACAATCTCTTCCTCATCCGTGCCCTCGGTTGGTTTAGAAACGATGCGTCGGCCATCGCTCAGAACCATTTGACCGTCCTCCAGCAGATTACGGATGACAGAGGTCACATAAGTAGGAGCCTTGTCTGCCTCATCGATCACAAGAATGTATCCGTTCTGAACAGACTTGACCAAGGGCGAATCCTCATACTTGAGAACACCATCCACAATCGAGGGTGTGGCCGTCAAGCTCTGAACAGTTGTATCACGATGCAACTGGATATATTCGCGTGGCAAACGCAAAAGCTGAAGGAAGTAGTCTGCCAACTTGTTCTTGCCGACACCCTGGTTACCGATCAAGAGCAAATGTTCGCCCAATTGGAAGTCCTTCAACATTTCCATCAAGATCTCGGTTTGCTTGGGATTCTCATGGAAGACAATGTTGGGGATCAAGACTGGGTTCGAGTCCTGGCGGACAGGCTCTTCAATATGCCCAATCCGGAGTGCCTTGGGAGCCTCTCGACTAGGCAAGACCTGGATCTCGAGCTACTCAAGCCATTTTTTTTTAATGTTTAAATAGAATGGTAAGTACCATTACGTCTCCTTATCAAGCATAACTACCAAAACAATCAGATTGATCAACAAACGTACCTCATGAGCCTTATAGGGCTTGGGTTTGGGCACAATGCCATTGGCTGACAAGAGCTGGTTCAAGGCATCCCTGGCAATCGAAGGTAAGAACCGTGACAGCGACACTTTGTGGATGGAGTCATAGAGACTCTCCCCAGGGAAGACTGTAAGCCGGCGACAAATACGGATGAGCTGACTATGGAGAATTTAGCATTGAGGATAAAGTCCCATCTATGGTTAATAAGCCTCTTCTAACACCCAACAATAAAAAGAAGAAAACTCCTTCAAAATAACCCAAGTAAATCTTACCGTGTCGACATGGCAGACGACAATGTCTTGATTGTTTCATCTCGAGAAATACGGAGTTTGTTAGCAAAGGCCAGCAACAGATCCAAACTCTCCTTGGCAATTCCGGGCGAAAGTGTCTCCATGAGTTGGGTTTCCTCCTAAAGAAGCCATTTTTTTTAAGTTAGTTCGACTATCATACTTTCCTTTCACAATTTCATTCCGCCAAATAAAAGGACTGGGTTGTATCTACCTCCAATGAGAGAGGTCGGACAGTGACAAACTGGAACATGCTCACAATCTCTGGAGTAAGCCATGATCCAGGTTTGCCACCTTCTGTGCCACTGGAAATAGGTCTTGCCAAGGCAACAATACGGAAGGAAGGAGAGATACGTAACAGTCCCCTTTGAGCCATCTCCTTGTCTGACCAACCATGCTGGGCCTGCAACCGGTCAAAGTGTTGGTGACGGAGCAACTTGCGACCATCTGGCATGGCTGTCTCACGTTCCTCAACCAGTCTTTGCAATGACACCATCGTTCCAAAAGAAAGAGTCTCGATACCGTCCATCACCGCCAATGCTCCGCTCAATGCAGCCTTGACAAGGGCTGAGTTCTCCCAAATGGTATCACCCGTGAATGTAGTGCTTCGGCGTTGAAGCAGGTCGCGAGAGGACATGTCCTTGTAGAGCGGAATAAATTCCACTTTGTAACCAAGATTTCGTCCGAAATGACGCATCAACGCTGATTTACCAACACCCTTGGATCCGATCACACAAAAGTCTCCCACAGAATGAGCGAGCAACATACTGGTCAAGGTTGCCATGTGGTAAGGTGTCTCGACAAAGTAAACTGCAGGCTCAAAGGGATAAGGTCCACAGTGCATCTCGGCCGAAACTCGCTTCTTGGAGATGGCGTTTTCAAAGGTGACCTTGGCCTGTCCAGTCTCAGAACGCTGAATATCCTGGATCATGTATGTCGAATCACACTGATGAACAATCGATCCCTGCTCCTCATCAAATCCTTCGTCCTCACGGCCAAGTCCCAAGAATCCAAATCGTTGGTACGTCGCCTCGATCAAACTACGTTGTTCTGCCTCACAGGTCGGGAGCAATGACCATGGATACACCAAATCGAGCAAAAATCGGGGTTGTGCCTCTTCAAAGCGACCCAGCAACTGGATAGCACTCTCGATCGATACTGGGAATTCGGGAATCGTAACATTGTTCATCATTGTGTTGGCTGTAGACTCGTTTCCTAGGTTTTGGTAATGCTGCGATCCCAAGACCATGGCCACGGAAATCAAACGCTCCAACATATCCTGGGGTACATTTGGAGCCAACGAGCGCAAGTGCTGGACCTGAGATTCAAATCCTGGGGCCTTGACATCGCGCGACTGGAAGCGTGAGCGGAGAGGTGGGTCCAATGGATGACCCTGATATTGAGGGACGGGTAGACCCAAAGCAATGACCGTGAACTTGTCGCTGACCTTGACCAGCTTATGTTTCTCCATAGTCTCTACGGCATCTTGTCCGCCTTCCTTAACGAGGAGGTCAAAACGTTTGGGGTTGACCAAGAATCGTCCATCTTCCAGGGCCATTTCTCTGTTTTCGAGCAAGTTGTTGAGGACCGGGAGAACGTTTCGCTCTGCCTTTTCAATACCGTCCAAGATCAGGATACGACCTTCTGTCGCGGCTCGGACACAGGCTTGGTCAACATAGAACGCTGTACCCCCAACAATCTCTCGGCGTTGCTTCAAGTCACTCTCGGTCACATCCTTGGAAAGGGGGACGTACTCGACTTCACGGTTGGTTCTAATTGAGCAATCATCTTTTTTAGTTAAGGAAGACATTTTTTTTTTCTCGTGACTCCAATTTGCAGAGACAATGTCCAGGCACCTACAGCTCTGCAAACTTGAGGGCGATGGATCGACGAAGGTAGCCTGGAGGACTATTGAGTTGAAGATCAGACAGCAAAAATGATTAGACTCTTTTTGGTGGCGGTGGCGGTGTGTTTGTCGATGAAGGGTGGATATGTGATTTAAGCTGTCCTTACCCAATCAAGAACATGTCTTGGCCAAGCTTGCCCTTCTGCATCATCCTAGTGCACAGGACCCATCATAAAAACGAAAGGTTTGACAATAGAGAAAGGGGCAGTGGTTAGAGGCTATGATCGACAGTGAGGAAGGGTCAAAGGGAATAGTGCGTAGTTGGAAGAGTACCATCGCAGATGTCGAAGCACTTCCTAGAAAGTAGAGTAGCAGCGCAGCGAGAGGAAAACAGAGTTAGGGTTTGAAAAGGCAGGCACATGGGAGGAGGAACAGGGAAAATGCACACACGGGACTGCTTCGATCGGAGAAGTCAGCGATTCGACGAATGTATCAAGTGAGGAGAGAGAAAGGAGACACACCTGGGATCCTTCAAAGAGAGGTTGATCGGTGCTTGGGACAAGCTCGGGATTCAATGCCGGATTGACTGCAACCGTCACATCGCCGATCCGGACCTCGCCATACTCTGCTAAAAAACGATCATGGGAAGGGAGAAAGAGGGAGAAAGAGAGAGAAAAAGGGTATCGAGCCGAGTCAGTCGCAGTGCTCAAAGAAAACAACAACGTCAGCATCGGCTCCCCAGTTGTTCACATGTCAATCAAGTACAGTGCTGTGCAGGTCTATTGGATCTTTGGAGTTTGCGACTTACGAGACCCTTGGTTAGAAGAGCTAGTGGCGGAAATGACCAGACTTCCTGGTCGAGTGGTGCTCTCGGAGATCACATAGTCGGCTGTGTGCGACAATGCTCGAGAGATTTGTTCTATGCGCAGACGAGCGGTATCCGCGGTCTTTGGATCCATGGCCATGGCACAGGATTAAATATAAAGGTTTAGGGAAAAAAAAAAAAAAAAAACGGTCAAGAGGACTGCGCAGGGTTCTATAGGAGTGGATCGAAAGACGAAGGTCGAGTGGAGGGGGGAGGGGGTGAAAGAGGAAACAGAGAACGCGAGAGAGCAAAGTAAGGAGGATGGGGTCTAGTGAATGAAATGAAGGAAGGGATGAGAGGAAAAGAGAGAAAGAGAGAGACAAGAGAAAAAATAGAAAATGGAAAAAGAGAAAGAGAGAAAGAGAAATGTTAAGGTCTTCCCCGAAGCTAACCGATGCGGGCGACAATGTTGGACTGGAGAGAAAAAAGAGGAACCGGGTCTTTATTCTGCCCAGCTTCAATACACCACCTCGGTACCATCTGCAATGCTCGCTTGGCCCTCAATCGACTGAAGCGAACATTGGAAGCCCAATGTCTTTGTGTCGGCCCCCCAGCTTACACGTGATCTCAACCTATGACACGAAGAGACTTGTTCCATGACATGGGAAAAAAAGCCCAACGGCGAGTATTTTAGGTTGTGGAAGCGCGACATTTATCGTCTGCAGCATCCTAGCTTACTATCAGTTTACCTAGAGAGACTACCAATTGTTATCCACTATCCACAAGAGCCGTCGTAATTCGCCCATTTCGGATAAAAGCGATGTGTTTATTGAATATGTGCAAAGAAGGAGATATTCATGATGGGAGGCATTCGGGTTCGTTTTCGTGTTGCTAAGCAATCCCTTCCTTCCTCCTAATCATAACGAACATTCTCTCCCCGGACATTGCGACCAACTTCGGGGTAGTGTTGAATAATAGCGTCGTAAAGCTCGGGCTTGGTCCTGTACAGAGTTTGTGGGTCCTCCGCCAAGGCCACAAATGTCGTCGTCACGCCCGAGTCGAGAACGTTGTTGGGGACTGACATCATCACAATGCCCAAGATAAACTCGACAAAGACAACTCCAAAGATGACCAAAGTCTCATCCTCCTTGTCATAGAAACTTGGGTTGACAAGCTTGATAAAGAGGTAGCCATAGAGACCACTCAACATTCCAACCGCAAGCGTGCCCATACCGAGGACATTGCCAACAAGACTGTCGTTCACAACTGCATCTACACCACGGTCCTTGATCAGCTCCCAAGTATCCTTAGCAGCCTGGACGAAGGGCTTACCATAGAGGGCAACCTGCGTGAATGCAAACTTGTTGAAGATCTCGAAGAGTCCCTCGAGACAGGAGAGAATGCAGGCAGCGCACATGGCCAAAAAGGCCATCAACCCATCGTCTGAGTCTGATCGAAGTGAGTTGAGGATATAGCGAAGAGTCTGGAGCAATGCAATCAACAACGAACCAAAGCAAATCGATCCAAAAGATGTTGTCACAGCACGTTTTGCGGCGCCCAGCGTGGGTGAAGAAGGAGCTCCAGCGGCAGAGCCCTCAAAGAAGTAATAGACACCAAACACTCCTGAGATGGTGACATGAACAATGTTCTTGATGATCTCTGAGTTCCAGAACATGACAAAGTTGAGATAGATCATGACGATGAAGAGTTGGTTATTTTTGCAGGCCAGCTTGCTCTTTCCGTCAGGCAAGTCCACGATCTCGCATTCAGAAGAGCGCTGGAAGACATTGAAGTTAATGGCCAGAGAAAAGATCCAGAGAGCAGACCAGGCAATCTGTGTAAAGAGACCTGAAAAGGCGACCTAGAGAGGAAAATAAGGAGTTTGGATTAGTACAAGAAGGATAGAGGAGAGAGCAAGAAAAGGAGGCAAAAATAGTCATGTGGATTTTTTTTTTAAATGTCAGTTGAGACCATACCGCAAGTGTGCCTGGGTACTTGCGGGTGACCGAGGTGACGGTCTGGAGAAGCAGGACGGCCATAGGCATTCGCTGGGCCCAATACTTGTAGAGAAAGAGAATCGCAAAGCCTGCGAGGACGTAAAGAACACCCCAGAAGATGCTGCCCGAAAGAATAGAGAGGATTCCCAATCCCAAAGTCAAGCCAACACTGAAAAAGAATGAGCACTTGACCAACAGAGACGTGTGTCTCTGAATGAGGACAAAATAGCCGAAGGACAGACCGAAGGAGACGGCGATTGAGGATAGGATAAGAATGGACAATGAATGATCAACAGCAAAGGCAGAGGCTCGAGTGAAGGTTCCGTCCTCGAGCATCACATTAGGATCGACCAGGTTGTTGGCAAAGGCCTTGAATGAGTACACGTTGAGACCGGTGAAGGCAGCCATGTTGGCGATGAAGAGAGCGGTGGCCCAGACATCGTTATAGCGAGCTTCAGTGGTGAACTTTCCCGCGGTTAAATCCTTGGGGATGAGAGGAGCATTCTCCTCCCGGGCGTAATGAGGAGGAGCGGCACTGCTGCTGCCTCCATACTGAGGTGGCTCCATGATGGTGTGCGTGAATGCAGTTGAGGTGTATGAGTGGGAAAGAGTGGCACAGTCAACTTCAACCTGCCTCTGTCCTTTTTATGTTCACGCGGCAATGTCGACTTTAAACACGTCACAGAGAGTTTTTTTTTTTCTGCTCGGACCATGGGATGACCCGTGTCATGCCTCAAAAAAATTTGGGCACAGCAGAACAACGTTCCCTCCCTTGCCCATTTCAACAAACTGTTTGCTGCCAAGACTACTCAGGAGAGTCACGTAGGGAGAAACTGCGCCGTGAAATAGAGGTAGGAGGTAGGTGGGGCCAAAGTTCTTGCTCTCCTCCACTCCATCATGACGAAAAAAGCTTCTTTCTTCTCAACATCGCCTCTTCAATACGGGAGAGTTGGAAGAGGCATAGACAGATAAAACAGGATAGGAAGTCTTTCATGCTTCACTTGCGCAAAAAGCTGGGGGTGTGGGAGAAGGGGTGGAGGGTGCCTATTTCGAGCTAGACCCAGACGCATGCCCAATCGCACTAATCTCTCCATACCAGTAATCTTGAGTAATCTCTTGAATGCCAAGACGGACCACACACAGGCAGGAGGAGCTCAGTGAAATGCCGCCACTCGGAGACAGAGGACTGGAGCATCTCCAGTGGTTCAAGTTTCCCAAAATGGGTCGCCACTCTTCTCAGGTATGCTGCACCGTGCACTTATTCTCGGAACAAGGAGCATCGTTCACAGATCGTCTCTCTTAGAGTGGACACGGTAGGTGTTGAGGCAGGTCTTTTGGCGAGCTCAGCATTTTATTTTCCACAATCAGCAATAACCTGAACCTTTTCTTGACTCCAGTTCAAAGTCGTGTCCAGCCAAATGGAAGGAGGGTCGGCCTAAAAAGTCAGAAAGCAACCCCATAGTAAGTCCTGAAATCAGGCTCGAGGTGGATCTCAATGATTAAAAAGCTATAGCTAAAGGCAGCGGCTCAACCGAGGGTCGGCAATCACATTAGTAGAACATTGACCAAGATTCTGAGCTGTATCAGTTTGCTAATCTAGGTCTCCCAATCGATGGATCCTGGGAATTATCGGAAGGACGTTCCTAGTGAAAGGCCACACGTTAGAAATCAATACGAATCCCTCGGTAATGAATTTCCACTTCCTTGGCTCAAGTCAATTCTTTGTTCGGAGTGTCCTTCTCCAAGGCACTGCGCCGTACCTAAGAGAAAAACCATCCAGTTCCCTAGGTCCGGATCGCGCGAGCTTTCTTTTTGTATACAAACGCTTACTTCTAGATCAAGCTTATATTCTATATTGGTAATTTTCCCTCCAGAAATTATAACTAGGTTCATGCTTTTTTAGATTATGGTACAGCTCCCTAATCATGCGTCTTCTGAGCATTCTTCCAAGAAACTAAGCTGTCTCGAGATCTTAGCTGCAGATCGAACCGATAATCGCAAGGTAAAGTTCCGATGACGTGTTTGGGGGACTGCATTTATCTTTGGACGAGCAAGAGGAAAAAGCAAAAGAGTCACCAGTTCCAGAACCAGTGTAGTGGAAAGAAGTCGACTGAAAAGGCTCATGCCATGGCCCGTGGGATTAAAAAAAAAAAAAAAAAAAAAAAATACACAAGTTAATTTCGGATTCACAGCAGACGTAGCTGACGAACCCTGACAACCACCAGTTGGTATTTGGAAGCAAACAATTATTCAGTAATGTTACTGACTTTTTAAGGCTTACCGCTCTCCAACCGAAATATTTGTTTTTGGTATTACTAACAAAAAGAACGAGGAACAAGCACCGGACCGGAACTAGAAAGACGAAATTCATAACAAAGGGTTCCAAGATTGATAACACGACCCAAACCGGTGTTCATGCAAGTAGATATTCTTTTCACATTCTTTCTCTTTGGAGCACTTTTGTGATATCCATCCCTTTCGCTCCTATGAGACGGCTAGAATCACCACCTCTGCCTTCTCTGCCTTCTCAGACATTAACAGAAACATCAGGCACCACCCAAGATCATAAAGTAGCTCTATATGGAGAAGGTGTAAAAGACTAAACCCAGCATCTGTCAATAACTCTTAGAATGGAGGGTGCGCTTGAAGGCTGATGGTCTACCTTTTGTTGATTTTTGTTGCTATATTATGGCCATTCTTCCTGAAGGAGCTATCGGCTTGCTAAGAAACAGATGCAAATCCATGAGCAGGGCGGAGGGACTGCTGTAAAATATGCAGCTTCAGTCGCCAAAGCAGTGGCCACCCTAGTCCCAGCGGTTGCCCTGCATCCAAGTATTTTATCGATTCCTTCTCTCGGTCCTCCAAAAAGTACCAAATATCTGGCAAATTGAAGTGTATGGTCAGTGAGATAGAAAGGGGGAGAAAACCATAGTTTCATCTGAATAGTATTTTTTTTTTTTTTTAAAAAAAAAAAAACTTTCCTAAAACTGTCCTCTAATTAGTCCTTGTTGAAATTTCACTCTGCTAGAGTTGTCATTGTATAAGTGCTGGAGAGGGTTGCTAAAAAGGAGTGTCCAAATCTTGGTGTTCTATTGAAAGTTATTGCTATGAGAAATTTGATATGTCTGTCTTGTTTACGAACTGCAGGAGTTCTCTTGGATACAGTACAGCTGTTTTTAAAATATTGGGAAGAAAAACCCATTTTGTTAGCACATTTTTGTCAGATATTTTGGCACATTTTTTGTCATTTTTTGAGTCTTGCCGCTCACCTTTGTGTATCCCTCTCAGAGGGAGCCCCCATGGCTCCGCATTGGGAGTTGAGGGCGGGTTTTGGATCCAGCAATTAGCGACTGGTGTTCATGTTGATATGGCCTGAAAGGTCGAATAGGCTTTCGGCCCCGCTTTGGCTTGGGACTCTTGGCCTCCTCCACCTCCATACTTTCTTCCTCCTTCTTTTCCTCCTCATCCACTTCCATATTTTTCTCAATCACCTCCTCTTTCCCCATCATTTCCTCCTCGCCGTTCTCCTCACCTAACCCCAGAGCAGTGAATCCTGCGATAGCAATGTTCATGCTCGCTTGGCCGTCCCGAGGCCTCACCGTGTACCCGGCCAGAAAGCCACAGCATACAGGGTTGATACACTCGACCGCACCATGGATCCGAACTATCTTGGACTTGCCATCGATCAGGTCTACGCTGGCGCGCGAGCCTCGTTTTCTGAAAACACAGGTGGCAAGTTTTCGAAGTCATAAATTCGTCAGTGATGCACACTACACTGTGCTGCCTGTGCTCCGCGCGGATCTTGGCCCCCCTCTGCGGGCGTGGCCTCCCAAGCGTGATCCAACAGCAGATCCCGCCGCACCAACAAATCCGACATATCGCACGTCAGGCCGGGTCTTCGTGCAGTAGCCTGGGTGGCAGAACCTTGTCGATGAGTTTTTCTGAAACTCAAACCGGGAACAGCGGCTGCAATAGCCACTGTCTTTGTCGACCGAGGCCAGACCATGTGCCTGAGGTGGTAGCGATTGGATGGCACGTTCAGCTGCCTGACGCCGTACAGCACTGCAGAGTGCTGCTTGGGCCCTTCTGGAGAAAATGACCTGAGTCTTCTTGGCCTTGACGAGAGATCGGGTCTGGTTAAATTCACGCAATGTCGCTGACACCGATGCTCTGGCTGCTTGGGCAGTCTCCACAGCGCTTATTGTCGAGGCGTTTGCAAACGATGCATCTATGGAAGAAATGCTGTCTAGTGCCTGTTGTACAAGCTCATTCTTCTTGTGTTTCAAGAGATCCTGTCGGACTTGGGCGAGTTTTTTCGGGTCCTTGACACCTCGTTCAGTTGTCGGGCAGTGATGGTGATGGTGTCGGGCAATTTCAACGCCTTTGCCTCCTTCCGGAACTGCTTTTTCTCCTCCAGAGTTCTTGGCAAAGGTGGTGGAAGATTAATGTCGCTATCCTCCAAACCTAAAAAGAGAAGTAAGCAGAATGAGGATGGGCTTGAAATTGGCAAAACAACCATTGGTGTATTCTCTTTGCATAAACTTACTTTCCAAAACGTGGAAGCGGTTCACTGCGACCTGGATTTCGGGAATAGTTACTGGTAAGTTTTTCCGACATCTTGACCAGCCCAGGATCTTCGGCCCATGTGGCCACCACTCGAGTCCTTCCTGCTTGCGACTTTGTCCCGTGTGATGACGCCAAGTCAGAGATATCAATGCCTTGAGGTGTGTCCTCTGCTCGACTGTGGTCCCAAGTCGAGATGGTAAGGGTCGGTTTGTTGGGGTTCATCGCAGTCTTGCTTTTTAGATGAGTTAGAAGCAGTACTCTTTGGCCCCGGTAAGGACCCGGGACCAATAGTTCAAATACTTTTTTCGCTTGTGCATAAGCGTCCTCCAGCTTCATGAGCTTTTGCTCTTCGATCCGCAGTTGATACTGTTGGTCCTTGAGTTGTCCGAGCTGATGATGGCGCTCTTCCGGTGAACTCTGCCTAAAGGCGCGTGCGGCGACAGTGCAACGTCTCCGCAAGGTGCGAACAATCTTTCTTGGATCATCCAGTGTCTTTTTTCAGATCATTGATACTCGATTTTGTTGTGTCGATCTTGGCCTCGACCTCCTCCTTCGTGAGACCACATTGTACGAATGCTCGCTTCCATCGACCAGTGTCTACAGTGCCTCTGGTAACTTTGATTTTGTGCTCATATGTGCTGACGACAGGTTGCCGTGTGCCACCGGCAGGGATCTGCGGACCAGAGAGCTGAATCATGCCTTTGTTGATGTACACCATGCTACAATGAGAGAGAAAGCGTGTGAGTGTAAAAGTTAATTGGACTGCTCGTAACAAGAGAACGTGCTCAGAGTAATAAAAAAAGATCTCGGTGCATACCGTTTGCCAAACCTGAAACCGTGGTCCACACAGGCCTTTTCTATCTTGTGCCAGTCAAAGAACGATTTGAATACCTGGGACTTGTTCGACTCTGGGCTTGTGACATTCTGAACATTGGTGAGAGACTGTCCCTGGACGTCTAAAATATCAAAATGGCCTGCCTTCTTGTTGCATAGTGTCTCGAATAGCTGTTGTGCGCCTAGAATAAGGCCATGAAGGCTTCCTGTCGCCATGTGCGGGCAAATCTTGCGTGCGTAATCCTTATGACCCAATAATCCAAGTATTGCATTTGAGATTAAGATCAGAGGCGCGTCGAGTGCAACATGTTGAGTGTGTGGACGGTAATTCCCTTCGACTGGACCTTTGTATCGCTTAGGGACGTAAGGTCGGAGGCAATTAACGATTCTCGTTACTACGGAGAGCTCTTTGTCGGTAAAATCCTTGTCTTCAAAGGCAGATTCACGGACATGCTCAAGGGAGTAGTTAGTCCTGGTCGACGGCGACTCCAATAAGACTTTAGCTAATGCCTGTAGCGATGCGAGGCGTTTGCGATCTGGCTCCGTGACTTTTGTGTCAACAGCGGTCGGGTTTGCGAGGATACTAGGTGCTTCGACATCCATGAGCTGGTCTTGTGCAACTTGCATGTCAAACTCAAGCATCTTGAGCTCATATTCACCATCCAGATCACTCGGTTCTTGCTCGTCCAACTCTTCCAACTCTTGTTTGTCAAGCATGTCTTCGTCAGTAGTCATTTCGGGCATCGGCGGTAGAGGCTTGATTAGTGATGTGTCGCCCCCGCTCGGTGCAGTCTTAATGTCGTTCAGTCGTTGGATGTTGAGAATAAAGCGCCTGATGGCCGTATCCTGACTCTTCTGAAGACTGTCACACAGATGGTCGCACTCCTTCTTCATAGCATGTCGCCAGTGGGAGGCTGTCAGGCCTGACTGCTTCCTCTGCATCTCCTTCTTCGCCTTCTTTTCTTTCTTCTTCTCTGCGTATTTGGACTTATTCGCTTTGTTGCTGGCCGCTCGGTTCGGTGCAAGATGATACCTGAATAAGAACCTTAAAAGGTGGTCGAGGCTTTTGTTGAATCCGATTCCTTCCCACATGTTCGAGATCATGGTAGCGCACTGGCGAAGATGAGCTTCCATAAGCTTTGTTGTACCCTCTCTTGCCGTGAATAGTGGGCGATGGTCAGATTCACGGGACAGTGACATAGAGAGATTGCTCCACTGCGGGTGGTCAGTACTGTCCTTGCGTGAGATGAGAGGGCCATTCTCAGCTGCTGTCGGGCCAGATGAGGATGATGAGATATTGGCAACCTTACGATCAGTGAAATGGGTGACAACTTTGGACAGGTAGTTTTGGGAAAACAGGTCCACAATGTCTTTATGAAAGTTTCCTTTGCCCTCCTCAATCGTGTCTTGAAGGCCCATGGGGAGAGGAGACACATCAAGGTACCTCTCCTCCTCTGGAACGGAGACCCCTTCCGGAAGCAGCTCAGACAGGTCGAGGCGGCCTGCTGTGCCATACAGATCCCCCCGGGCCACCTACAAGGAGTTAAGTAAAAATCAGTCACCACCTTACACCATGGCCATGTCGAATGTTAACAGCGATAGACAGATGTGGAAGGTGTAACTTACTATCAAAGTCATCTTGTGCACTGTCGAATACATTTGCTCGACCATGTCCGACGTTGAGCGTTGCTGCGCGTCAAGCAGTTCAACAACGTGTTGCGTCCAGTTCTCCGAGCCATCTACTGCCATTTCATTGTCGCCATCGACATCGAAATCGTCTCGGAGAACTTGCCCCAGCGACACGGAACATGGCCTCCAATTTTTGGTGTCGGGCTCGTCATCATCGTCACCGGCGGTACCTGACGGAGCCAGTGGTCCAGTTTTTGCAATTTTCTTTCCAGTGGCCCTTACCGTCTCTGATTCCCTCATATCAAATGCGGCTGTCCAAATTGCATCGGCGTTGTTCTCCACTGTGGCTCGCCATAAAGTGATCACATCACTGTCAGCTGCAGCCCTCATGTCATTCTTCAAATTTACCGAAGATCGCGAAATGATATCACCGACGTTGTTCCGGTAGTAATCCTCCGCAAACGTCATCGTCCTTCTGGGGAGGACAGCCAAAGCGAGCTGTGTTTCCTTGAATGCGCTCTGGCGTTGTGATGAGGCTGCATCTCGGGTATTCTTGTCTTTGGTTGACTGGAAGAACTTTGTGATGTCTGCTGCTGCGTCCTCTTGAAGGCGCCGTAAGCTATTTTCAAGAGTCGATGAGAGAGTCAGTGGGCGTGGTATGTTTTGTATGAGAGGTGAGAGTGGATTCTGCCTTACCATCCTTGCTTCAGAGCTTCAATCATGCTCGCTTTAGTGTCATCTGCCAACTTTCTCTTTTGTCGCAGCGGTTCCTTCCTCGCGTGGTCGCGATATGTCGCGCTCTTCCCGGGTGAGGCGATACTGCGCTGTACCTGCAGGGACGGTGACAACTGTGGTGTATTAAAAACTCGTTGTATGCGCCTCGTTGTTGCACGGTTGGTGAACTCTAGAACCAGGTACTCGCTTGTTCCAGCGATGCTATCTATGCAGTGGAATAGGGCGCAGACCTTGGTGGGTTGGGGTGACACTCCAGAGACGGCAGGTCGAAAGACGCGTGGTTTTGCGCGATTCGAGAATAGGAAAATGGTGTACCCGAGATTCTCGGCTACAAACTTGAATAAGAGGAGTGTCTTTGGCGGCACCAGAATTGGTTCTACCTCAGGGTCGTCCGTTGTGAGTCGCAAGTTGTAGGCTGGTGGCCCTGGCGTCAGGAAGGTGTCCACTAAGAATCGCCCAAGGGAATTCTGACTGCCAGTGTTCACGAAGACTCCGTGGTCCAGCAGACCTTTCAGGGCGGCATTGGTATTCTCGCGACAATCAAACAAATCGCTGTCGACCAAGGCATGCTCTAGACGATCCAAAAACTCTTTGGGAGCAGGAGTCGCTGCCCATTTGGCGATTGCTGCTTTCACCAAATTCGGCCATGGTGGAGGGTCGGCTCCTGGATTAATATTTGTCGTCACAGGAACGATTTCGATGGTGACTGACATGATGGTACGTGGTGGGAGGGTGATGGAAGAGCGATAGATGGAGAGTGATAGATGAGGATGGAGGAGGAGGAAGAAGTGATGAAATGGAGGAGGAATGATGGAAGAAGAGTGATGGACGAGGAGTTATATAGACGACTGTGGACACACAAATGATGACCACGCTATTGATTTGAGTACATGGTTTGTGTTTTCCTTTCTTTGTTACGTTGTACGGTTCCACCCAAGCACCTTTCCACATCCCTTTTTTCACCCGCTCTTCGACTATCCACAGTCTTCCCTTGGAATAGCTAACAATGGAGCGGTTAGAGCCGTACCCTATCAAGGACTGTAGCCACTGTAATGATTGACTCCTCGGTTTGAGATGTGAGGGACTACTCGCCAAGGAACGATTTTCAAAAAACAGTGCTTGGTAACATATGTTTGAACGCTCTGGATCAACTTCTAATTATAGTTTCTACAAATGTTGTTCTCTAGCGAGGCACTTCGGGAAAAACGACAGGGAATGCATGATCCAGCCGTGAATATTCTCCGTGGTGATGGACCTCAAAGATTCTTTGATGCGACTCTCTACCGTCTCCGTCTTGTTGATTACACGACTCCCCAAAACAGGACTTGACCTTGGACCAGCATTCCTCAATAGGATTCAAAAATGGCGAGTATCGTGGCAAAGGGAGGTACCGATATCCACGCAGCTGAATGATGTCTGCAACACCATTGTGGATGGGCGCATTATCCATCACCAAGGTGCAGCCCTTCATCTCGGTTTTGTCCAATTGGTCCATGAGGCTAAAACAAAGGCCCGAAAGTGCTTGGCTGTGGTTCCCTTTCGTTCATTTTCCGAACCAGTCCTCAATCTACTCTTCTTGCTCGTCGAAGCCGACTTTGGTAGAACAACAGTCATGTCAACGATACCCTGCACACAAATGGCTCCGATGACCGTGTAATTCTTGCCCTTGCTGTTTGGGACAAGCTGTGTTGCTCGCTCACCCTCTCTAGCCCATCCCACGCGACGAATGATGTGCATGTTGAACCCTGCCTCGTCAATAAAAGATACAGCGATTGACAAAATCGTTGTAATGGCCTGTCCATGCCTCGACCCAGTTGTATCGCTCGTTGATGACACTCGGATCGTTCCTGATCTGAGGAATCTTGATAACACGTTTCAAGGATAAGCGACATTCATTCCTCATATGCGTGTAAATCGTTGATTTTGACACTTTCAATGCTTGGAACTTCTCATTCAGGGTTTTATGAATGCTCTCAACTGTCAGGGTCGCCTGGTTTGCGACCAGTGACAGGATGAACTCTGTGTGCTCTTGTGTCAACTGCCTTTCGGGCTTCTTCGTCCTGGGGTTTCTCTTCAGCATCATTGAAAGCTCGACATCTGGGTTGTCCAGATAGCATCTAATGAATCGATATGCGGTGCTCCTAGGCAGGTTTGCGTGCTTTTGCTGCCTTGTCCACCGACAAATCTTTGATCATGAATGCCTCGATCAGCGACTCAAGTTGCTTCTCTGAGGCTTTAGTGTACGTAGATCGAGGGCCACACTTTATCTTTGGAGCTTGATCGGACGCCTTCTCCCTCCGACTACCAGGGTCAGAGGCAGAGGTGTTTTTGTGCTGGGCAGCC